>VXAA01007162.1:22623-69010 GCA_013399115.1 Anseranas semipalmata | reverse complement strand
TCTCTACAGTCTTTAATTTCTTTCTCTTTGTTTTTGGATTTGTCTACAGACATCTTAGAATTTTTCTCTGAGATCCCTTATTACTTTCTGGGGAGTTGGTCTGATTTCCTGAGTTTGTTCTGAAGGCTTGTTGTTCTCCCCTGTCTCACCTCTTCTCCCTTGGCCTAATATTATCCTTTTCTGCTGTTTAATGCTTTTAATTCCTGGTGTAATCTGCATGGCTTGTTTTTGGCCATATCTTCTTTCTTGTCTTCTGGCTTTTGTCTGTTCTCTCTGTTGAATTCAGTGGGATCATGTGCTTCGAGTAAACAGAACAGACCAAGTTCTGCCTGTCTTTGCTTCTTCCAATGCCTGGTCTCAAGACTCTCTCACCATCCTGAATATTTCAGGTTCCTGGTAACTGAGCAGGTGCCTGTATCTGCCTCATTTACAAAGTGAACTGTAAGGGCATTTTAAATTATTCTCTAATGTTAATTAGAACTGAACAACCTCAGTCTACAAACGCATTATTTTTTCTTTTGGTGAGTTCACCTAATCCAAATACAACTCATGAAATGTCATCATTCTAAAAAGTCTGTTTTTTAATTTTGGTTGTATGGCTTTAAATGTGTCATTACTTCAAAAATTGTGTAAGGTGGGTTGGAATCATTTTAAGTCCTCAAAAATCCTACACTTTGCTGGATTTCAAAAAAGTGTAGTGTTTTTAACTTTTTGTCTCCACAAGCATAGAGTCTTTATAGATGTTATCTAAAGTACAGGTATGAGCTCAGACAAGAGGATCATTTGGCCTTCACTTTTCCTGTTGATTTCAAAGGAAGCCAAAGTTGCTCAAAGTCTTGGAGGAGTGAGTTCTACCACTGTATTTCTAGTTCATCCTGGCTAATAATTAATTGCTCTCATAGGGATAAGAACACCTTATTTTTTTGATGGGGCTGGGTGGGGATGTGTCCCTCTCCCACTTGGGTTTATCTCCCCTCACCCCTGAGGCTGTCCAGGTGTGAGTCTGTAGTCCCAACTCACTTGGTCTCTCTGGCTTCTCCTGTAGTGGATGATGGGTGCCATACTTAGCAATTAGACAGTAAATGAAAAGCAATCCTATAAAAAATATTATGAAGCAGGAGAGAGGGTTTCTAGAGGGTCTGTCCTGCTGCACTTCCATGTTGCTTTTCTCTCCTACACACTTCTTTGTCTGAATGGGGTAAGCTTGCATAGGTAAATAGTAGACCTATGAAATGCATCGTTCATCAGGACCTTTTCTCCCTGAGATGGGTAGGATGCTGTAAAAGAAATAATATGCAAACCATCCTGATTTTTGGTGAAAAATAAACCAAATTCCTGCCAAGACCACCCTTTTCTGCTGAGGTGACTTGTTCGTCTTCCCCTCCATGTAGAATGTGAAGCCAATTTCTAGTGTTTTCTGCTGGACTAGAAGACTTGTTTGTTCTTCAGCTTCTCTGCTTTCTTCTCTTTTATCCCCCATTCAGTGGAGGGGAAGAAGCTGAGGTGGGTTTAAAACCACCGCCTGGTAGCGTCCTTCAATCTTGCTGCATATCCTCTTTCTGCTTTTGAATGTCAGCATTGGCTTGGCTCAGGCTGAGGTGGGGTCCGGGTATTTCTTTGGACTCTGTTGAGGGGATTTTTACAGCATGTTGTCATTTTTTCTGACTGAATAGAAAGTGAAAAGGGGGAAAGGGATCTTCCCAGTTGTACCCTGCTAACACCCCTGGAACAAAAGAACACAAAGGTAAGGAGGCTATAGTGCCCCTCTGGGTACCATCGCAACCAATTAAATTAGATGTATTATCTTGGCATAGCCTATTGCTGCTGGAGACATCATACTGCCTGAAGCCTCATGCTGCTTCCACTATAGGTTTGCATTCAAACAGCACATAAATGCAAAGGCTCACCCCCAGGAAATCCCTGTCTCCTTGGGGAGAAATCCCTCCTTTCTCCACGCCTGAGCCTACCCCACCATGCACCACATGGAGCTCCCTCCAAGCATGGCTATGAGTGACTTGGTGGAAGGCACAATACCCACAGGCTCTTGGGAGGCTCATTAGAAGAATCTGGTTATTAATTAATGTGTGATAAGATGGTGTAATGTCTTCAAGGGTTTCTTGTAGCCTTCTCCTAGTGCTGGGGTTTAATGTTCCCTGTTACAGCAGTCTCCATACATCTTCTGTAACATGGTCAAATCAGTGCCTTTGAGTGTTTTTTTTTTTTTTTTTTTATTCTAGCTGCCAGACAGCTATAGACCAATTAATCTACAAGTATGCACATTTGGGGATGATATTCTCCAGTGACTCAGCAATGTAACAGATGGCAAAATATTTCATATTTATTTCCATTCCATTTCTATATTGGAAATGAACCCAGACATTTTATTTTTTTGACAGTCAGACAACATCTGTTGAGAACACTGTCAGCTGAATTACAACCTCTCTGGCAGGTAGTTGGACAGACAGCATGAATTAATTTCAGCTATCCTGTATGTGGTTAAATGTCTTTCTCTACTACATTGTTTTCATTACAAGCGCTGGATTTATGTATGCTGACTAGCTTTACATTGTATCCCTGAGTGTGTAAGTTTAGTCATATTACAGTTCAGCGCATTGAGGAAGATGCTGTGCATTAAGTTGCAATATCAGTGGATTTATTTGCACTCATTCCTTAGCCAAGACCAATTAAATTAAGGGATATTTTGGAGGGGCCAGGCCAGTGGCTTGGAGGCGATGCACTCCACTGCCATGGAAGGAGCTCAAATGTGGGAGTGACTTTGTGGATTTAGTCCCAGGAGCTGGTGTAACCCAGACATATCTCAGTCTGAGATATCCGAGCCGAGCGAGAGGCTGCCAAGTGCTCTCTCTCCTGGTGCAAGCAGCATCCTAGACTTCTGGCAGCTCTCAACAATTTTTTTTTTTTTCCTGGGGAAGCAGGTGTGGGAGCTGTGGCCTTCCATGGTGAGAGGATGAGGGGTTTGAGCACTGGAGGAAGCCTGGTCTGGGGGAAGGGATTTGGTGTTTTTTCTGCTGAAATAGAAGTTCCCTGAACAGCAGAGCTAGCGATTTCCTCTAGGTTTGTTGTCCCGTGTCTCACATTCCTTAGCGCGATGCAGTAACCTCTATTCCTGCCATCCTGAACATTACCCATGCTGCTAGCCTCCCCTGCAACAGCACATTCGATTCTCCCTCTGGTCCTGTTCCCCTTCCACAGTGCTCTAAGCTCCTGCATGTTTTTGCTGTTGGGTACTGTGCACGATGTTTGTGCAGAGATACATACATATGCATTTTCTAGAGAGCACACGCCTGTGGACCGGCCAGCTGCGGCCAAACAGATTGAACAACAGCTGAGTTCTCTTTGCAGTTTCCATCAGACATTTCTGATTTTCAGCAAATATGTGTGAATGTCCTTTAAGATGTCTACTGTCTGCCAAATACAATTAGGATAAACTGATAGATAGGACAGACAGGGCAAGGACACTTGTGGAAAACTAGGCTAAGAATCACAATAAACAAGTGAATAATGAAGGAAATATTTGCAAGACAATAGTCTAATCACTTTGATTTTGTGTTATCCTTTAACTGACTTTATTTAACTTTGTCTTTGTGACAGGAGTTAGATATTCTCTATTTACTTGGTACTTTAAGTATTTTGGTCACAGTCATACAAGTTACATCCACTCACCCGTATGCATATCTGTGTGTATTTATACATATTTGCTCAGAGAGACAAAGGTATCCAAAACCCAAGGGTGATCACTGCTGCTGGTTATTAAAAATTCATTTTTTAAAGTTTTAATGTTTATTAAGAGGATTGCTCTGCCAAACTGGATAAAAGATGAGTGCACAAACAGATAAAGTAGAGAACACTGGCATAAGTGATGGGTTTAAGCAAAGGTATATGCAGATGCCCAAATGCTTGTCAGTGGGTACCATTCTGGATGTCTGGCAGTGAGGGGCTGTACGTGACAGTGGCATGGCAAGTCATTGAGCCTCAGGTGAGGCGTGGTGAGTGTCACTGTGTGTTCATGTACCGTGGGACAAGCAGAAGATAAAAGGGCATACTGGTGGCTTCTTTCATGGAGTGAAACCAAGCCATTTGCATTTATTAGGAGCTTAGTCTTCTAGTAGAGACGACTCATATCTCAGAGGCTAGAGATCCTGCCTTGATCATTACCTGTGCTCTACTTGTGAGCTTCTGCCAAAACTTGAAGACACCTTATGTTCTGCATTACTCACTTATATAAAATAAAAATATATGCAATCCTTCTTTTTTTAAGTCTCTCAAGAGGACTGCAGTTTGCTGCACAATCACTGCATGAAGGACCAGGTAGATAAAGAGACCTCTCTATGGATTCAAGGCCTCAGTAACAAAACCATCCATGTTACTTTCCAGTGGCTCCAGACTGGTACAGTTCATCACTTGTGGGGTCAAACAGTATTTTAAATAAGGCCCTACACTACAAGAGACTCCAGAAATCACCACTTTTATTTAGAAAAAAAAAAAAAAGAGACATCTGTTTGGTTCCTCTCTTTTCTAATTTCTAATTCCTAATTGATAAACAGGAATTTCTGGATGGAAATCCTGAATAAACAAACATGTGCAATAAGGCACTGCCATCAAGACAGTAACACACTAAGCCCTTACAGATGTAAGGCTTCTTTTTAAGAAGCCAAAAAGTCGTGATGGCAAAAGTTCACCTGGACACCCCACCACCACCACTATTTTTTTTTTTTTATCAGAGTACGGTGCGGTTGGGTTTGAGTTTTATTACTGTTTAATGAATCACATTCCTGTCTGATGTCCACAACCTGGCAAATTCCTTCTTCTAATGAATCTGTTTTGAGCTTTATTAATTACTCAGGTGTTACTTGTGTGGAAGACATTTCAGAAACAAGGAAAAAATTTTGGACTTAGATTGTATTCTAAGTGAGCTGAGTTTCTAGGTGATTCTATTGATTCTAGGTGAGCTGAGTAACAGCCATTTGACTGTTAGTAATTACAGTTCTTCGAAGGTCCTTCTCTTTGCTGTTGTATTATTAGTTTATGAAACTTTTAAGACCAGGGTTGCATTCCTCTTAACCAGAGAACATGCCACTGTTGAAATTCTGCAAAAAAAGAAAACCTGATCAAGTTGACGAATCTTTAGTCTTCCCCCTTCTTCCCAAAAGCTTGCTGAAATGAGCTGATGATGAGTGTCTTGCTGATCCAAAATCACCCAGGGCAAAATTTTCCTTCAAAGCTAACCCACATATCGTAGGGTGCAAAATCACTTCCTGTTTTTAATAAATTCACCATTTCTATTCTGCAGTTCTTGGGGAATGCTGACCCATTGCAGGGACAATGGGATGACCACTGAATGGATGGAGTCCCACACACACAGTGCTTACAAGTGTACAATTGTAGTAGGGCTTTTTTTTTACCAAGTCAATAGCAAAAAGATGGAAACAAATCATTTAACATGAAAAAGGCAGTTGTAAGGCTGTTCTACCTCCTCTGGAAACTGAGATGGGAAAACTTAGGAATCAAAAGTATCTGGTAGCTGGAAAGAATGGGGTGCAGTTAGTGCAACCAAAGTATGTATCCCTACAATAGCTATCAGAAAAGCCTGCACAAAAAAAGCTGCAGAGCATGAAATCCAAACTGCATCAGTCATGTAATCTGTTTAAACCAGTATGTTGTCTTCCACAGGAAATCAGTAAAGCTAGAGGACTTAGAATCACCTAGATAGTGTCAACAAGAGTAACAGTGAAAAATAGCGTGGATCAAGGGTGGCAAGTATAGATCTAGTAGCTAGGGTTTAGGGAGTTGCCGCAGACAAGTATGTCCTTTTAATTACCCTTCTCACATCTCCTAGATAAAACCAAAGCAAAGGACTAATCTCAAGAGGAATATAGCTCTCTCTAAATGTGACAGTTATTAAGCAAACATTCTTCTGTCTATTGAGACTGTCAAAGCTCTTCTCACTGTAAAGTTTGCGTACCATCTCCTGTTTTTGTATTTATGTGAAGAAAGCAAAGGTAAACAGAAGCTTGGAAATCACATGGACAATGGAGTTTCTTTTGTCTGTGGTTCTTTTTGACAGGAGGAAGCTTTCTGGGCCAGCAAGAACTTGAAACATTTCCTTGGTTAGACTTGACCTGGACTGTACCATTCCCAGACCACTTGTAAGAAGCTAGTGATTTCATTATACCAGAACATGGCTGAAACACAGTGATTTTGTTATACAGGAACTTAGATGGTCATGTACCACATTGTCTTTTTCTTTCTTATCCCTGCTGTATCACTATGGAGAGATATAAATTCAATCTGTGTGTGGGATGCTGCACACTGACAGGTGTTAGGCAACGTAAAACAAAGGCACGAGGAAGGCTGTAGCAAAAATGAGAAGGCATCACAGATGTAGGATTTCTCAGATAAGAAGCCAAAATGTAAACAGAAACCAGTTTGACTTATATTCTTCCAAGGACACTTAAATACAGTCAATTAGTGTTAATAATGTTGCAATTTGGAAGCAAAAGCCGAGTGAAAAGAGTGGCTGAGCATGGGCGGGGTGGGAGCTGATGAAGCAATGAGTGAATTAAAGGAGTTCCTCTTGTCTTGCATGTGGAAGCCTGACCAGGAAGGCTATGAGCAAGACTCTTCTCATCCATACTTCAAGGTTATTATTTTGTTATTCAGTTTTATTTCATCTTACGATAAATCAATGCATCTTGTTGACTGCAGTAGTCTGGGGTCTTATTGCGTGACCAGCTAAAACTACCTTGTACTCCTGTAAGCAATTATAACAACTAGAAGTGGATGTAAAGTTCTGAATCTCCACACCTCCCTGAATGAGAGTGAGGTGAACAAAAGGCATGAAGCAAATGGCCCCCCAAAGGCCAGAGAGGCTTCACCTGGCTGTGCAGTTGGTTGGGAGGAAGAAAGAGGATATGTGCAGCCTGACTGACAGTGCAGAAATAACCCTGACCTTGCCAACACTTGTACCTGAGCCAGCCTGTCTGCATGTGAACTGTCCTGTAGAAATCAAGGAGACCTTTTATTTGTTCAGAGAAAGTCTGTGTTTGAAGGACTGAGCCAAAATTGCAACCTCATTGTCTTAGTCACGTAGCACAGTACAAGCCGTACCATGGGGACGATGTGGCCATGGTTTTTCCTAGCATGCACAAGGAGAGGCACATCTCAAAAGAAAGCAAGGCAAGACTGAGGGCTTTCAAAGGAACATTTAATCAAGAGCCTGATCCTGTGTGCTGGCCTTGTCTGGCTCCCTGTGTCACTGAGATGGGGCAGGCGGAGAAGACGTGTAGGGTGAGAGCAAACTTCTGAACCAATCCACAGCTGAGTGGGACTTAGTGCCATCCCTGCCATCATGGTTGCTGCACTCATCTTCCCCTAAAATATAAGTATACTTTAGGTTGCACAGCATTTACATTGAAGGATGCTGTCTGCCTGAAGTTTCAGAAAGACATACTTACTGTTTTAATATTTTACACATTGAAACAAGCACTGCATGTCCTTCAAAATCTTGTTTCTGCATCTGAGCTACTGTTTCTGGGCTGTTTGGTTTTGAGGTTAAGACTGCTGTGCATATCTTTAAAAGTCAGTATGTGTAGATTGGAATTAGAAATATATAAAATGTGGAGGTGCTTGGAAGTTTCCTTTCATTTCCACTTTAAATGTTTAGGTATTGTTTACCTATAACTATTTCATCTCTACTTTTCTGTTATTTGTGGGCTCATGAGTATGCTAAATAATGTCTTTGATGTATCTGAAGTTGTCCCCCCTTTGGTTTTTGCTAATATCGAATTCCACATATTTTCTGAGCATCAAACCATTGCTTAAATTTTGCAACCATCTTACTGTGAGATCTTTTTCTAGGAATTTACCCAGCCTTGGATGAACCTCAGCCGCCTGCTCACAGGATATTTGCTAGAAGTGCTTATTGCACCTAACTGCAGGGAATCAAGCTGCAAACAAGCTTAAAGTGTTTTTCACAGACTATATTTTCATTTATATATATATATATATATTTTTTTTTTTTTTCCAATGCTCAGGATGTCATTCTGTTAGAAGTTAGTATAAGATTCCCTTTATGATGTTCTGGTGCATTGTTGTGAAAAGAATTATCATGTTGAAAATTCAATAACCTGCCTTCAGGATCAGTTAGCAAGAAATTATAGGCCATAAAGGAACAAAACCTTGTTAAACTTAATATCCTCAGTAACAACACAGGAATGGTAAGAAGAGTTCTACGAATTTCAGAGGTTTTGTTTTTAATTAGCTTTGAAAATTTTGATCTAATTTGAAATGTGACTTGCAGATGATTATCTTGCTTTCTCTAACACAGAAAGTTTGTTCATAAGGTGAAAACCCAGTGTGCCAAGATTCAGGCTGGAGAATGTTTTTATGGCTATCTAATAAACTCTGAAAATAGGGGTTTATAATGGAAATGCTGACTGACTCCTTATTCTAACAAGGCTAGCGGATGCCGCTGTAATGTACTGTGTAATTTATAGGAGTCACCTGTTAAGCCATCTGGGACAGAAAGTTTCCCAACTTCTAAAATGCTGGTAACTTGATTAACCTTATGAACTTCATCTTACTATGATACCAAATGCAGCCTATGCCAGCCCATCACATTCAGCCGTTTCATATTTATCCAAGAAAGTTAAAAAGAGCTTTTTTAATTAGCCAGAAATGAGTAGTGGTGGAGGTTAAAAGGCTGATGCTGGTGCTTTGATTTATTGTTTATAGGTGTCATATGGAGTGAGACCTGGGGTAAAATAAAAGTTTCTGGTGTTACTCTTCAGCTAGGGAAAGTGTTCTATTTAAAGGGGACTTGGGGCTTTTAAAAATTGGCTACTTTATATTAGTCCATTGGGACTTCCACAGACTGGAATAGTGAACAGAAAGGGAGATTGCTGGAGAAAGAAGGAGGATAGACGATAGTGAGGGTGCCATTTATAAGCATCAGCTAAAAAAGCTCTACCTGTGGATTTATGGGAGTAACAATGTCTCTTGCAGTAGGAAATACTTGATTTTTCTTTGGAAACCAGTGAGCAACGAGAAGCAACTTTAGTTCACCTGTGTTTTATTTTAAATTTTTCTCCAAGTGTCTTTTTCTCATCTGTAATCATTTTCCCAAGTTTATATTCAGTTGCATAGTATTTTGAGCTAACGTTTTTAGCAGTACTTTTGATTCAACAATTGGGATTCTTGTGATTTAACATGGAGCATTGTGTCTAAAAGAGAGATCCTGTTTTACACATGATGTAAAACTAAAACGCTGAACTTCAGGTGGTCATTAAAGATATTTTGCATGGGAATCAGAAAAATATTAGTCTTTTTCCCGCATTGTAATTGGAGTACTTAACATTTTGCTCTCCTGTTGATGAGTCTATGAATGTAACTTGACATTTTCACCCCAACTGTTGCATGATGTTGCTCAATATTCTTAAACAGATGCTAGCATCCAGCAAACATCTAGCTAGCAGTAGTCTTCAGACAGCTCTACAGACAAGCTTTGGCCTTGTAGTATAGCCAGAAGTTTCTGGGCAGCCAGTTGGAGAAGGTGGATCTGACTCCTACGGGAATAATGAGCATCCCAAGCTTCAGCACTTTCCACACCACATGCATGAGGCGTGTTGCCCAGCTTTGTTCTCCCTGAGTGCATGTACAGCAGATGAAGCATTTATGAAAATTATATCTGAATGAGAAACCCAGCAAAAGGAAAACCCAATAGTGCACAGTCAGTTCTCCACCCTCAGGAAGCAGGTGAAGGACTGAATGAAACACCCAAAACAGATAGCAATCCCATTGCTTAATGTGCTCCTGGCAAATGCTCAAGAATTATGGTGATAGGGCTGTGATGATATTATACATGTACTGGAACAGACTCACATTTTCTGGTGCCTTATTTTCATTGCAATATTTAAGTTCTTATTTATCTTTCAGGGTGTTATATGCTATTGTATTGTAAAGCAATACAGCATTAGTATGTCTGCTGCTTGAAAATATGAGGGCTTAGGAGTCTTGTTAGACACACAGCTGAAGATTATCTTTCAGTGTGATACAATGAAAAAAGAAGTTAATGTGTACAAAGTAAATGTAGGGAGATGATTCGCCCTCTCAATGTACTATTTGTAAGACTGGGACATTGCACTCCTGTACTGGAATACTTAGAGTGTATAAATAGGCCATTAACATGATTAGAAACCTGAAAATGCAAAAACTTGATCTGTATAGCTTATCAGAAAAAAAAAAGTTTGTGCAACTATGTAATCAAAGTCTAAGATCTTTCACCTGTCAAAAATACAGGGTAGGAAAAGACTCTTATCTTACAGAAAAAGACAGAAAAAAGTCTTGGATGCAAGTTTGCACCAGACCAAAACAACAGAGAAATGAGACAAATAATTAAGCAATATTAGAAAAATATTGAGCTACCAAGGGAAAAACTGAGTTCTATTTCTCCTGAAAACTTCATACCAAGACCTTTTGGAGAATGCATATAAGCCAAATAGTTGTAAGTCTCAATAATAAAAAAAAAAAAGTCAAATGGCATTATACTGCGTTATACTTCTGGTCTTTAGAAATTGGAGTAGAAAGAAAATAATTTTGCAAGAGAGTTAACAGCCTGCTGCAGGGCAGCTTTAACAGGAGACAGAGCGCAGACAGCAACTGATGGTGACACAGAGCCATTTTCCCCCTAATTTTAGCTCTATCTTTTCAGTGACTGCATTCAAAGATGGCAAGAAACTGCGTAACCATTGCATAATGATGGAAGTGAAAAGAGTTTTTCCTCAAAAGTACTTAGGACACGAAGCAGATGGCAACAGCCTAATCCAATCCAAAGAAGGAAGAAGTGAAATCATCCAGTCAGTTACATTCATTGGGGAAAGTCTCTGTGATTCTCTCAGATCTAATGGAAAAAGAAAATAAAACTTTACAAAACTGCCATGTATGTATAATTTTATTGCAACAGAGCAGTCAGTCATCTTTCTGTTCCTTAAGCTGCTATTATTGAAAAAAATGCTTTTTTGTTTTCGATTACCTAGTAAAGTATACATAGAAGTTTCTTGTAGTTATTCAATGTTAATTGAACTGTACCAACACAAAAATGCTGTAGTTTGTAGCACTGTGAGATCAGATGAATTACAATCTCTCTCTACTTGCTTTTCAGTTGTTAATTTCATGTGCATCAGCTCAAACTGTAGTTGAGCGCTTGCATCTGCACACAAAGCAAGGCTGGCAAATGCAGTGTACCAAAGCTTTCTCACCATAACATCATGGAAAATATTTGGATGGAGGAAAGCAGTAGGGCAGGACTAATTCAATCCATAACGTAGTCTGGGTGTCAGTCAGGTCCTTCATGCTGCTTTGGCCAGGTTTAGAGCTACAGTAAGTCTGTGACAGCAGGTGACCGCCTTCGGAAAACAACCTTTCCCTCTCCTTCCTCTTAAAGTATGACCTCACCCTTATTGTCTCAGAAGACCTGTTTTTCATCTCTAGCCAAAGAACCTTCCAAAATACCTCTAACAATTTTAAATGCACACAAAATACCCACCTTTAAGCTACTAGGGAAATAGCAGGCAAACATTTCCTCGCCAAGCTGTGTGATGCATCTATCTTCACTGCTGTCCCCTGCGACATGTTTTGTAGGCCATACTCCACTGACGAGGTTTCAGGATGCAGAGCACAATATGCAGTAAGAGTACAGTTACTGCTAATAGCTTGCATTGTGGAAATACTTGCACTCTTAAAATCAATACTGTTCTACTTCTTAGCATTCAGTTAATTATAAGGCACAGTTTCAAATGCAAATAACTTTACAGGACGTACGTGGTTATTGTCAGGGCAGGACCTCGCAGCCAGGGCCTGTCGCACCAGCCCAGCCAGGAGCAGGGCAGCTGGGGGCAGCCCCAGCCCCAGGCACTGGGCAAGGAGTGTGCAGGGAGACCCCAGGAGAAACTGCTATTACCCTCAGGGCACTGCCAGTTATGGCACATCCACAGAGGTTTTCCATGGATGGTTTTGCGTAGAGCTGCACCAACCACGCTGCAGCTACTGCTTGGTCCAGCTGTGTGGCTTCAACCACCTTTGCCACCTCCTCACCTCCCTCCTGGCTCCATCCCCTGGACCCATGTCCCCACCAGAAGAACAGGTCCCTGCAGGTCACAGCCCCCTTGTCAGCTGCTCTAACTTAGAACAGAGTGGGTTTTGGCAATCTGATCCTTGCCAGGAAGCCCTGAATTGGAATTGTTGTGAATTTGGCATTGACTTTAGTCCTTGAACTCCTGAATGTGACAGTCTCCAAGTCTTGCTGCCAGGGCTTACTTGTTTCATGGGTATTTGATAACAAAAGAGGCTGAAAAATATTTTGGCTGAAAGACACTGAAAAATGTATGTCAGTAGCTATCATTTTCAGCTTTGAATGGGCAGAAAATAGAAGAGCAAAAAAATAGGGCCTGTAAAGAGCACTGGGAAGTAATAACATAGACAGAAGCAACCTTCCCTCTGAGCCCCTGGAGTATGGAGCAATACAAGTGAAGCTGTGTTTGTAGCATTGTACTGATAATCTAGCATACAAGCTGAGTGTATGGAAGTATAAAGTATTTCATCTTATTTTTTTCACAATACCACATAGAAAAACAATGTTTTAAAAAGTGTACAGTATATAAATTCAGGAATGTTTTACTTAGAGTTTTGTTTGCTCTTTTCTCTGTAGGCTAACTAAAGGCAAAGAAGGTACAGCTAGGAACAATTACTGAACATTTTTTGCTGAAAAGGTGTTTTCCACAGTGTAGTACTTTTCTCCATGTTTCTCACTAAGGAAAACTGGGATTTATTTATTGTGCCAGATAAAAACTTGAACAAATAGTAGGCAATTTTGTATGACTTCATATTTTTAGAAATGAATTCATTTACAAATCAGTTTCAATCACACCTCAGGTTATAATAATAAGATCCAGATTTGCATGCTGCTAGAGATATGTTTTACCAAAATCACAGAGTTCAGGAAGTAATTAAAGTATATTCTGTATTAAATTATATTCTGTATACAATATATGTGATTTAAAAATTTCCCTTCTGTACCATATAAGCAATGTCCAGAGAAAGTGTGGGGTTTTGGTGGAACTGGTTGAATAATATTAAAAAAAAAAAAGAGTAGACTGTAGCTTTTGGCTCAGTCCAGCAGAAGGACTGTTGTATAAACCGCACGGCATCCCAGGAGTAACCTTGGGAAACATGGGACTCCAAGTATCTCAGAAAAATGTGACTCAGTACTTCTACTCTGCACGGTTGTTGATCACCACCTGGTCTAGCCTTTCTCAGATGTGCCAGAGCACACATACCTGCTATGGCACGCAACCAGCCTGCAAGCTTCTGGGTTTGCTGGCCCTTGATGCTAATGCACTTCACATTGCTTCCTGCGAGAGGGCTGCCCCTGGGTGGTTTCTTCATTTAGCCTTTGCTGTCTAACCTGATGCATCTAGATGGTGGTTCGGTCCTTCCTAAAATAAGTCTCACGTCAGTCAGATGAATCTCCTTGTGGAGATGGCCTCCTTCTTCCACTGTCCAAGCCGAGGCAAGCTGGGACCAGGCAACAAACTCCCTGGCCTAAAATCAGAGGCGGTGGGTTCCCACCTGCTGAAACCAGAGCAGAGCCTCAGAAGGAGCAGCGTGCCCAGGAACAATGATATCCTAGCTGTTAAAAATGTGTGGTTTATTTTAGTCTTCAGTTTTCTCCTTTTGGCTTGAAGGCATGAGGTCTTGCTATGCTGGTACCAAATTGAAACCCTTGATCATGAAGGAAAATTTCTTTCTGGATAGGCTCTGCAGTGCTGTCAAAGCTGAACTTCTGGACTGTCCTCATCCACCAAGTGCTCTCAAGAGCTTCCTGAGGGACATTCCCACAATACCCATGGGATGTCCCAGGGCATCCAACACGTCTCTGATATCGGAGCACTGAAGGTCTTCCAGTGGAGAGGACCCTTCCTGGGACAAGCTTATGCCTTGATATGCATCCGTGCAAAGCTGGCCCAAGCCCAGTGGCACCGAGGTGTCCACTGCCAGGTTGGGATAATCTTGTGCTCATCCCCATTGATTTTATGTGTGAGTGTCCTCAGATGTTTCAGCCAATTCCTTTGGATGTGTAAATTGCCAGAAATTCTGTCCTAAGGATTAGAAAATGCTGCTAGCAGATGTTTTTTCATATCAGTCTGCATACCATCTACACATTGCCACTATAAAATATGACTTTCACAAATAGTTTTTCTCAAATTTGGAAGTGTTTATCAAATGTTTCAGCATTTTCTGTACCATTTCTTTACTTTATTTTTATTTAAAAAAATCCACAGGAAAAGATGCAGAATTTCCTATTAAGAAAATTGGAGTAAAATATTTATTTTCGGGCCACAATAATCACTACAGTTTCAGTGCCCTTGGGGATCTGTGGTCTCATCTTCCCTATTGGTCCACTCTCCCAAACTGACTGTATCTCCTGCAAAGAGCAAAGGTCAGTCTGCATCTTGGCTGTGTTATTCTGTGGTCTACTATTACCTTATTGCTGAATATCTGCTGAGACCCTGAGTTTGTTCTGTGAATTCTCCTTGCTTTGTAACAAACATTTTAGCAAACTAAATACTCATTGCCAGTAACATCTTTCTTTTCTATTTGTTGCTTTCCCTTCCTAATCAGCCTGCTGTTTTTTTGTGATTGAATAAGTATAAATAATTAACACATTAAAAAATCAGAAATCTCCTTTTGAATGTTACAGAGGCTGGAAAGGAGACTGCATCAATCAGATTGTTCCTTTGCAGTTATTTTCTCAGTTCCATTCTATGGAGCTTTCTAACAGGCTTGGGAAACATGGATGAGGTTAGCCACAGCTTTTTTGGGAAAAGAAATATCTCCCCATCTCCATCAGAGTTTTCCCTCAAGGTCTATTTATTTAATGCTGAGCTTTGCCAGACCACTTGATGCTTCTATTTAACACACAAAAGTGGTTACAATATATTAAATGATTCAGAAATACATTTTGAAGTAATTAAATGCAGAGCAGAGATACAGAAAATTAGTTAAGATTAGTGTAAAATTATGATAACCACAGTGCTGTGTCTTGAATGAGGTGTAGGCTGCAATGCTGGTAGAGAAAAAGGAAGGATTATGTTTTAAGTCATCTTTATATCTTGTGGTATAAAGTGCACTGACACCAGGGTCAGCAGCGTTTTCTTTTTTCAAGAACTCTAGGAAAAAAGAGTATTTATGTGGTTTGTTTATTTTGGAAAACATCCTCGGAGATGTTTTCAATGGTAAAGTCAGATGCTCCTTAGCTTTTGGCAGAACTTCACCTTCCTTGATTCCTTGCACATCCCAAGTGATCCTACTTATTGTGTGTTTCATTTGAAGAGCTGTCCCTCCCTCGTACGCTTTGTGCCCCTTCCTCTGCTCAGGGCGTAATGATGAGCAGGGTGTGGAACAAAACTTTTGTTGTGAACCAGGGAGCAAGGCATAGCCTCAGCCAAGGACGCTGGTGGAGCAGGGCTTGTACAGCACTTTCCTCTGTGAGTTGTCCTGACGGGCATGTCCCACAACCTGCCTGCTGCCCTTCTGCACTGCTGGCCTGGGACATGCCTGGCTGTGGGGGATGGAGCTGGGAGAGCTCCTTGTAAGGGTGAGACAGAGAAAAGTGATGCAAACCCTTTCGTGTCCAAACTGTGATCTTTCATGTCCAAACTGTGATCTTTTGTGTCCAAACTGTGATCCAAACACGCATATAATGGTGTGCATTGAGAGCAGGCAGACACTAAGGGTCAGAAGTTTGGGTACAGACAGGAGCCAGCACTGGGCTGGTCTACAGAGGAGCCCCAGGAGAGCAGTGCAGATATGGGCCATCTGTCCAGATATTCCTGGACCTGTCCTTTGTGTGAAACAACACTACAATGATCAGATTACTTTGATGTTACAGACTTTGTCTGAAAAGATGAGAGCTTGTATTTCCCTGGGATTTTCCTACTCTTTGCTGTCTTTGACATGGTACTTTGGCTGTAAGCTCCATGAAAGGACTGCTGCCTAATTCTGTGCCTGTGCAATGCCTCCTGCAATGAGGTTCTGGCCTCTGCTGTATTTAGATCACATTGTAAAGCAGGTGAAAATTACATGTTGCTTGCTGGTGAGCCCCCAGATTTATACCTGTGTGTTTATATATGTAAATCCGAGATTTACATATATAAATCCCTCTGAGTGATACAGGTTTAGAGACGTTCTGTTGATGCCTGATGGGAAAGACAGACTAGGTCATGCTTCATTTGCATGTTGTTGCTAAGTATAAATGCTTCAATCATTTTCATTAACATTTGTTTAAGTTTATGAGTTAAAAAACAACGCTTTTTTTTTTTGAGTAGCAAAACCAGAATTAATATTGGGTATGTCCTGGGGAAAGGACAATCACCAGTCTTGTGTGCCCAGGTTATGTTCTGGACACAACAGAAAAAGGAGAGCAAGCAAGAGGGCAAATATGCTAACGTTATGGATGCCTTGTTTCTGGGGCAAATACTTGGAGAGTCCTTGTTTCTGCCAGATCTAAGAATCAGGTTCTTCTGAGAAGTGGTTGGAGCCAACAACAACAGAAACAACTCTGACAGGCTGGCTCTGCCGTAGGACTTGCAGAGGAGCCAGCTCAGGCATTTGCTACAGCGCCTTCAGGGTATGTCGGTCACTGGGACAAGAGGCACGCTGAAAAAGCAGAAGTTGTGGCAAAGAAAACAAGGTGGTGGTGGGGTGTCACCTGCAGATGACCAATTTTTGGATGGTCTAGGCCAAACCAAGCTGATTCCTACTTTGAGCAAGGTATCAATCAGAAACTGAAGAAGAATTGATGGATGAATTTTTACTGAGATGAGGGCCTTGCAAGTGGATGCACTTTTCTTATGTTTCTCTGGGCATACAGTCATCTTGATTTGTCCTTCCACCCTCAGTAACGTTTTCTGTTCCGACCTATTGAAGAGTGTTTGGGAAGTGCATTAGATAACCAGGAACAACTTGATTTTGTCTTGTTTCCCAGAGCAGGAATATTAGTAGCTGGCGGAGTCACTGTTGTTATGGAGGACCTCTAGATACCTAACCTACCTTTGGCCCTTTCTCTTGCTAAGGCTACCTAGCCATGGGATTGAATACAATTTTGGCCCCCTTTGCCCAACAAGTCCATCCTCCTCCATCCTAAGAGCCCCTTGTGTGTGGGGCATGTGCAGGACCCCGCAAGCCAGCCTCGCACCAGCACCCACAGCACTGCTTTGGTGCTGTGGAAAATGGGGTGAGAGGGATTGGGCCAAACAGTGCAGGGTGGGCAAGAAGGCAAAGAAAGAGTCGGGGAAGGAGAAATGGGCAAAAAGGAGAAATGTGCTGGACTGGAAGGACAATGGCCATAAGAATGAGAGAAGAAACTAGAAATGCTCAAAAAATTTATAATAAACAATTAAAATATCATGAAACTGTTCTGACGAGGGGGAAGAAGCTCTTAGAAGAAATAAATAAAGGAAAGTTAGAAAGAAAGACAGAAAGATGGAGGAAGGCAGAAAAAAAACACAAGAAGTTAAAGCCAGAGAAAGTGAAGAAAGAAGACAGGGTGGGTGTGAGATGGAAGAAACTCTGGAATAGCTAGCGGCATGTACAGGAGGAGAAGCACACACACAAAGCCCATGAGTGAGTGGAGCAAGGTAGCAAGAAGGGCTGCTCAGGAGGGCAAGAAGGTACAGCCAGGGCTGTCTTCTGCAGGCCCCTCTGCAGGCAAGAATCAATGGGAGCCTGATTTCACCGGTCAGTAAGGGTCTTGGGATTTAGCTCTTTAAGTCATAACATGCTGATGTTACACAGCTGTCAAATTGTGTAATTTGCATTTATATAACCCCTGTTATTCCAATCTGGACTAAGAAAAGACTGCACTGTGCCAAAACCTTCACTACTTTAAACATGATGAAATATTACCTCACTAACACTGCATGTACTATGTCCAACTTTAATTAATTAGTTGAGAGCCCAAAGGTTAAGCACACATGGATTACCCAGCGTAATTTTTTTTTTTTTGGGGGGGCATACATACAAAATAATCAAAGGTTTCCAATGGGAATGTTTCCTCATCCCTGCCTCAAGGAGCTGTTTGCCACTTCTTGGAAGCTGTGTTGAGATGCATCTACCCAAACGTAATGTAAAGGCTGCATGTACTCAGTAGAGCCCTGCCTTGAAGTCCTGAAAACACCCGTGATTTCTTCCCTAAGTGGAGAGGCATGGGAAGAAAATGCCACAGGAAATGATAAACCTGTGTGGGCAGCGGGGGCTCAGGGCAGCCTTTGGGGTGTGTGCAGCTCGGGGGCTGCTCCAGGTTCCTTGGTGCAGGGAGGCGCGAGAGCTCAGCCACACATGTGGTGAAGTGATGCAGACGTGGCTGCATGGCCCTTCCATCCCCTCACACTGGGGCTATGCCTACCTTATCACGGGCTGATTTTCATCCAGTTTTCCATTTATATTCCTGCAGTGTCTAGAGGCCCCGTTAAATAATCTGGGGGTCTGTGTTGCGGTATGCTGTACAAATGTAGAGAGAAAAGAAAGTATCTAAAGTATATGCCCCAGAAAGCTTACAATTCACATGATTTATTTGGCAGAGAGGAGTAATTTATTTACTCCTTTCTGGTTCTTTGCTCCCTGCCACCCACTTGTGAAATGTTTATGTGAGCTCCGCTCTGCTGGCTAGTACTGCTTTAGCTGAATTATTTAAACTTTGAAAACAAATCATTTCTTGCACTAATGGATTTCCAGTAGTGTTTCTCACATGTTTCTTCTTAACTATTTCTCTTTGAAAGAGGGTCTGAGGCATTTCCACTGGGAAATCTTTATGAATCTGTTAGAAGAGAAGGCTCTGGCCTGCTTTCACCTAAAATCGCAGTGATTTGGGCACTCTCTGGACATGGGGATCTGGAGTGTTATGACACATCTCTCAGCTGATCCCCCCAGAAACAAGCTTTAGCCTTTTGCTAGCCCATGATGGGGATATTTTATCTACAACCACACTTTGCTGGAGCAGGGACTGGAGTCTGGGTATTTTCCTCCTGGAAAGATGAGATGATCAAGTCATTCCTGTGCTGCTTGTCGTGGTGGTTTGAACAGAAGAAAGGTGAAAGCACTGGGGCTGGAGTGCAGTGGGCTTGCCTGTGATGCAGTTGGGACAGCTGGGATAAGGTACGCACCCAAGCAGCAGTGAATCCTGCTCCAGATCTCCTCTGGGCCTGATCCAGGCTAGGGCATCTGTAGTAGAAGGAGGTCAGGGTCTTTCCCCACCAGAAGAACTTTTTCCAGGGGAAAGAAAATTAGGGCATAAATTACCTCCACTAGCTGAGGTAATTGAATCTGACTGCTAGGCGTAGTCAGCTGAGTGCCGAATAAAAGGGAAGAGGCTGCTTCTCGAACCTTCCTACCAGGCTTTCATGTGTGCTTTGCCATATGTGGTCTAAATCCTTATTGATGTAAATAATTTCTAGCTGCTGAATGCTGTTGACTTTCCCTTATGTACCAAATGCATTATTTCACTAGATATGTAACTACTAACATTGTGCGTTAAAGGGGGTACCAGCACAAGCAGAACCTTATTTTCTCCAGTTATATTTTCATAACTGAAATGTTCTTTTCCCATACATAATGTGGAGGTGCCTTGAGCAGGATATGAGCTCGGTCTGTCTCTATACGTAATGAGAGTCAGAAATAATGCTCTAGTTGGCATTATTTCCCTCTCTGTGAGCAAGAAGTCAGGCAGGTCCCAGGTTCAAAGCTAACATCTCCAGTGCCACCTGGAAACCACTGATGTTACCCGCTCTTGAAAGAGGATGACTCCGTCGCAGTGTGCAGTCATGTTCCCCAGCACACCCTGGCTCAATGGCGCGATGCTTCTCAGAAGGCCGATGTCTCACCCTGAGGGAAGGTATGCACAGACAAAAGTAAGGACTTGTGAAGAAACAGCTTGCTAAATGGGGCTGGGGAAACTCGTGGGGTGGAAATGGACCTTCACCTTCTCTAATGGGGATTCCAGCACAACCAAGGTCTAATCACACTAATGTGTGATTAATTTTGTCCACTTGTATTATGACAGAGTGTGCTTTCTTGCTCCACTGCTTTTTAATCTGTTTGGTTTCCTGTTAATTTTGAAGGCCTCTTTGTAGGCTTGAAGTAAATTGTGCCCTTCGGTGTTTGCTGAACTAGGGACATTCAGCACCTTTCAGGTCTGAGCCTTAGCACGGAGCTGAAACAGATGGTAAATGGTAAAATGCAGACATTGTCCCAGTCCTCCCGAGTTTTGCATTATCATGATGTCTGCGTATTTCTATTAAACATTCGTATGCAAAGAGATGCATTTGTCATTCGACTTATTCTCTGCATCTCAGTGTAGGAAATTTTTTCTCGGAAGTAAGCTTCCCACAGAAGATTGCATTTGATGGATTTACTCCAGACATTTGGCCAAGATAAATTTTGAAAGTGAAGTCATAATTTACACATGAAGTTTCAGGTACAGAACCCTTTTTCAAAGCTTCATTGCCATTTAAAACTTAACTGAAGATTTGTGCTTATTTAATTTAGCTTTGATGATTGACTTAAAGGTATTTCTCTTTCTGGCTGTTTTGGGTTGAGCACTGAGAAAAAAGATTGAGATGGAATGTCTAACTGTGATGTATATGTTTATTTGGGGAAAAAAAAGGCATTTAGGACTAAGCCCAAAACCAATAATAAGACACGTGAGATATGTTTGGAGGGAGATTTTGTCCCATCAGCCTGCCAGAGTGCATCATTCCCGTGTGGAAGAAGCTGGTTGAACAGCCTGCAAGTCCTGCAGGTTTCCTGAGAGACCAAAGAAAAATATATACAGAGTGATTCGCTGCCAGGAGGACTGGGACCAGAGAGCCCTTCGTAACAAGGGGGATCAGGCTCTGGAGAGGCAGCACGTGTGGTTTGCTTGGATGACCCTGGTGCGGCTCCCTGCTCTCCTCCAGACCTCTACAGCAAGGCAGGGTGCAGAGATGTGAGATCGTTGCACAGCCAGCAGTGATGGTGCATCCTCTGAAGTCTGCAGGTCTCATCTCCCAGCCCATGACTGGAGCAAGGCAGGGAGCAGCGTAACCTCTGCACTACCACCAGCTTTCCACTGGGCAGCATAGTGGTCTCCCTGCTCTGCACCCTGGAAATTGTCAATCCCTTCTGAGGGGCTTAACCCCCTTACTTTATTTTTGAGTTCTGGAGACCCTCAGGTAAAGCTTAATGTGGGTGGAAGAGTTGCAGCACCCAGATGGGCATCAGAATGCAATCAACCAACTTAGTTGTCTAACTATGCTTTTTCCTTCCCGCTGTTGTGTTTTTACCTCTTGCTAGGCTAAAGTACATATTCCAACAATAGCATCTCCACAAGTGGGTCAGCACAAATTACTCATGACTTACTGTGGAAAATATGGCTGTGTCCACCAGCAAACTTCTCCAGTGAGTCTGGGGAGACGAGCAATGTGCCTGACTCCTATTTTCCTTATGCTACCTTAGTTGAAGCCCTGTGCCCAGGAGGTGAGACTGTTGCGTTAAAAGTGTCTGAGGATGCTTTGTCCTGTGGGTGGGTACAATCCTTCCTCTTGCTTTTTAGGATGAGGAACCAGTGAAGCCCACAATGTCTGATTTCAGGGAATCCAACTAGCTGCTGTGGTAGTTGTGCAGATCAGGAGGAGGTGGGTACTGTCACCAAAATTTCCCCTCTTCCACCATTTTAAGCTAACCTTTGAANTTTTTTTTTTTTTTCTTGAGGGCATGCCTTCTGAGTATTGACTTGCTAAATAGAAAAATGACAGGGGAATATGTTCCACATAATTAATGGGAAACTAACACAGGAGTAACAAACATCACATTTTTCCTGTGGTTTTTGTTACCGTAAAATGGGACTGGATGGGAATCATGAGTACAGTTTAATATTTCCCAGATACTAATAACAAATGATCCAGCAGCTTGTGGTACTTAAGGTTGCAGGAAAAGCAACAAATGTCTGTGACTTCTTCTGATCCACATCAACAAGACCACAAACCACCAATCTCCTAAAAAGTGGTACATCCAGAAAACCTACTAGATGGCTTCATGGAGGACTCATTATTTTTCAAAACAAAATGAATGTGGAAAGAACACTTTTTGGCAAATAGTTACAACTGTAATGGAAAACATACTGGCTCATTAAACTACACTCTTAATCTTCCTCACTTATTTATCAGCTTTTGATGGAGCAGAGACTGGGATTTATATTCTGTCCCATGTCCCACAGAACTTTTGTCCAGTAAAAAGGTCATCTGTAAATCTCACATAGGCAAGTGTAACATTTTCCTACCATAACATCATCTTGAAAAAGGGGGAAAAAAAAGACACAGCATAAAAAGTTAAAAGCTGCCGTAAACCTAAGAAAATACATTTGTTCAGCTGAGCCCACATTAAGCTTGATTTGCTTCATTTGGAAACAGCTGAAACTGGGTAATCTAGAGCTTGCAGTGAGAAATATCAATTTAACATGTATTTGGTGTGCTAAAGGCTGCCCTGTTCTAATTAAAAATCCACTGTGTTTTTACGGCGGTATTCTGGAGGCTGTCTTGATTTGCTGATGAATGCTGACAGGACTATTAAAGCTGTGAAACAACATCACTTGAACGTGGCACAAAATGAAAGGAAAAGCAGTGCCATGCTGCTCTTGGGTGTTATTATCCTGATTAAAATTGGAGCCAAAGTGAAAATCATCCCTGGGCTATGCACGTTATTTATTTATTTATTTATCCCTCTAAAATGACTTCATGGTATTGGTAACTGTGTTTCCCAACAGCAACCCTTAAGGTGCTGTGATTAAGTGAAGGAGCATTTCTTATTAACCCCTCTTGTTTGTGCCTGGAAGTGCGGATGAAGAATGGCACGGCATGCTGTGCATCGGTATGAATATGCAACATGAGGAGCTGGACGGGACCCTGGCTGCCAATCTCTCCTGACACTGCTGGTTATTAAAAATCCTTTTCTTGGTACGGTTTTCAGAAGCAAGTCAGCAGCCTTTTGAAATTCAATGAGAAAAGAGTCACCTAGATAGAATATGGCCTTTAACTTGTCCCCTCAAATTGCCCATGATGTGCAGAAAATGTCTATCTTAATATTATTAGTCACGTTTCCAAAATTTTGGAGTCTTTCAAATAATGACTGGCCCCACAGACAAAGCAGCCAAGCAAGCTACGTAGGAAATGGCCCTGAGCGATCCCAGCTTGGGGCTTGGGGACCACATCAAACAACTCTCACTCCTTTCTGTGTGAGATGGGGGAACAGGGAGGTTGCAAATATAACAGGCTTCTTTGCACAAAGTCCAAACCACCCTTTTATTTTATATGCATACATATAAAGGTTATAGGGTGGTTTCAGTGAGCCTTTTTCCTGTGGATGCTGACCCTAGCCCGCAGTCAAGCAGGACGTGTGGCAGGGAGGGGAGCTGGGGGCACAGAGGGACACGGGCTGGGGCTGGGGCTGGCCCCAGGGGCTGGGGCATCCTTCCCGGCCTTGTAAGGAGCAGGGCAGCAGATCCACCTGATAACCAGGGCAGAAGTGGGAAGAAACGAATGCTCGTTTTCCATGCAATCAAATGTCAAGCTAAAATTAATTGAGGCACAAAGGGATGTGAGGAGAATGAGTATTCAATTGTCCATACAGCAGTGCTCTGAACCTGGTAATAAATCTGGCTGCCTTGCCATCACTGGATGCTGCCCATGGGACTCACATGCCTGGAATGCAAAAGTCCCTGAACGCAACCTATTTAGGAAGAGTCAAGAGGGGAAAGGGAATAGTAGGCTGTGTAAAACAGGCTGTTATCTCTCTCTGAGTCACTGGACATCCTCTCCCTTCCCCTCTTCTCCTCCCATGTTTGCAAGCCAGTTTTGGGGGAGTTGTGGTTGGAGAACGTGGTGCCTTGGAGAAAACAATGCAGGGAGCAGAGCATGACAGCACAGTTTGGCCCCAACAGCTGGCTGTTCCCCTGGTGCATGCACACCATGGTTGTACAACACAAAATGTCCCTCACCCAGGTACTGGGGTCTGATAGAATATTGTCCCAGCAGATGGGAGCTCCTGGCTGACACAGGTGGTTGGAGCTGGGCTCAGCATTTCTGCACTGTGGGGAAGGGATGGGTGGATGGACAGATGGATGGTGTTTTTATCCTTAGCATCTGTGGAAACTTTGAGAAGAATTTGTGCGTGTTGCTTGTCAATGTACATTTGTATGTAGAAGATGGCATCCAGCTCTGATGGTCATCATCAGAAAGGGATGCTGAAGCCTGGAGAGGACACAAAGAAAATCCATTCAAAACATTTGAGTGTTATAAGAAAATGTCTTACAGCAACAGAAGTAAAAATCTGAGCCTGCCAAGGTATTAAGTGATGTGGTCGCACATGGGAAAGAGTCTGGGTACGTCTTTTGCAGTCCTGTGTTCCTGGGGTGGTTCACATGAGGTCACAAAATGGCCTTGAATGCTATTCTGAGAGAAAATATATGAGATGCCTCTAACTAGTTTTCAAAAGAAATCACAAAATCACAGTAGTGAGTTACTTTAATGCATGCTGATGCTGTGTATTGGAACAAAAAGTCCCATAAATTGCTGGAAATTTCAGTTTGAATGATAAGCTGGCTGTCTTATTCTGGCAATATTAAAATATTGTACTCTTTTCAAGATGTACTAAATTTTAAATTATTTAGCATCTTTCAGAACTGAATAGTACATCAGATTTAATTTTAGTGAATAGAAAATAAGTAATCACAGAACTACATGCCATGATTAGACCATAAGTGTGTCATAACCAGATTACTATGTGGAGACAGAATAAACTGTAAAGCACTCATACTGCAGTATACTAACAAGCTTGATTTTAAGTAAGAAATAAGAAGCCCAAAAGCTTGATAATAGAAATAAAAAATCACAGGAATAAATCAATGTCTGCAACTGCCAAAGACAGTAAGAACAAGTTTCAGAATCTTAAGAACAAAAAGAATATTGGCTATTGAAAGAAGAAATGGAAGAAGTGTCAATTATAATGGAGAAATAACAGAAGTGTTAAGTAAATGCTTCTGTTATGTATTTGGGAAAAAGCCACGTGAATTAGTCATATTACATGCTGATTCTGATAGTGAAACACTTTCCAGTCCAGCAGTTACTTGGAGGATGTTAAACAGCAGCTACTACAGCTAGACAATTTAAAATCAGGCGGTGTAGATAATTTGCATCTGAGAGTTTTATAAGGGCTTGCCGAAGAGCTCTCTGGATGATTGATGGTACTTTTCAGTAAGTCTTGGAACAGTGCAAAGTTTTAGAGGGCAGAGCAAGAATTAAAGTTACACCATACTAAAAAGGGTAATATTGCAACCCAGGTAATTTTAAGCCTGTTACCTTTACAGTAATCATATGAATAAACAGAATTGTAGATGAAAGGCTCAATTGATAAAGAATAAGGGAAGTTAATATAATTAATCCCCAAAACATAGATTTTTTTAAGGAAAATATTGAAACTAAGCTGATTGGTTTTTTTTGGAAAGACTTACAAGTTGTTTGAAAAGCAAGGCTTGTAAAATATTTGATTTAGTACCATGTAACATTTTAATCAAGAACAATGTAAATTCCTCCCAGAAGTATTCTAGCTAGATTAGATACCATAATGTCAAAATAAACAGATAATCATTACTCGATAGCTCTGTTTTTAGTGGTATCTTGTAGTTCTTGGTATTGATTTTTTTTTCACTTTTTCTAATTGAAGGCCTGAAAGAAAATCATTGCTGGGTAGGTTTGCAACTAATGCGGAGACTGGGGAGGAGTAAGTAACAAAGGCAGGTGGCTACTGAAGTTGGGTCTTCTGACTCAAGTTGGCTGGTAGAACAGAAAATGAGCCTTGCTTGTGAGATAAGTAGCTCTGACTTGTCAGAAGTAACTTTCCAAAGGATGCTGGCAGGTATTGGTGATTGTGTTGCATAAAGACTCCAGTTAATGAATGCTAAGAGGTAGAGCATGGTATGGTATGGCGCACACACACACACACATAAAAGTGACACAATCCAAGGCCTGAGAGCTGCAGCTTGAAGATTTTGAGTAGAAATTGGGATCAAATATTTTGAGAGAGTGTTGTTAGTCATTTAAAACACATAACACACTAGTGGCACATTTTCTTCAATGGACACTTTCAAATTAGGATTTTTAGAAGAAGATGTGGTCCTTATTCAAATAATTATTGCAGTAAAATTGTATGTGTTATTTTATAGAGAAGATCAAAACAGAAGTACATAGGAATCCCTAATAGTGTAATAAATGTATAAATCTAGTGGATAAATAATTGAGGTTATAACACTGTTTGGCAGGCTAGGACTGGTGGGGAAGAATTTGGGGATTGGGACAAAAAGCTAAGGAATCTAGAGAAGCAAAGAGAATATATCCGTTCTGCGCTGAAGAGAGACTAGACAAAAGGTGTTGGGTCAAATGAGGTTATGCTGAGTGCTGGTAACCACCAGAGTATGCTGTGAAGCTATGAATGGACCTGTGCTTTCCCCATTTTGCTTATCCTCCCCGTTGAGAAAAAAAAAATCTGTGAAGTGTGCTAGTACATGTGCAGGTACTAGCCTGACTGGCTTTTGGTGCAATCTTGGTGGAACAGGTACGTCTGATTCTTGCTCTGGTTTGTTATTCCTTCACGTCAAGAGGCAGAGCACTTGCTCTGAAGACTTCATTCCTAGACCGTAGCCAATGAGGCTACCGATACCATGTTACTTATCTTTTTCTCTCCTTTGAAAATCCAGGCTATCAAACTATCAGTCAGTCTTCCCCTCCTCCCCCCAAGTGTTGTTGAAATAACTTCACCTAAAGCTGAAAAAACAATCACTCCAAATCTTGGAAGTACTAGGGATAATTTGCCTTCCTTGAGTCTGTATGAAAGGAATCAACTTGTATTTATTTATTGTTTCCCATGGAACAGTACAGTGGTCAGGGCACGGTATACTCATGCCCATGATATAGATTGGGGTTTTTCAAGGAAGGGGTCTCTGGTTTATAGGGCACCAGTTTCCGTAGCTGCAGAAGTTCGAGGGTGTAGGGTAAAGGCTACAGCTGACTGTAGGAAGAGAACGGATAGTCCTGTGATGAAGGCAGCTGAAAGCTGCTTTCTACCTTTCCTTTGCTGCAGGAGACTTTCTAAGTCTTTTGCAATCCTCATGCAACTTCAATGGAGTTCTGGTGTGTGGTGGTTCCTTATCTACACTGGAATACAGCAAGAAGAAACTGAGTGATTCTCAGCTAAACATCAGGCAGATACCTCTGAAATAAGCTAAGCTATAGAGTTGCATCTGTAGGGAAACAGTTGAATACTGTCACTTGGTTGAAGACTGCCACCTGAGACTGCTGTAACAGCCAACCAGGTAGCAGAGACGCTCTGTTGTAGGAGCATCCTGTGCTGTCAGCAAGATGGAGCAGATGAATTAATAGCTCTTTTTGTGTGTTGTGATTTGATTTTTTTCCCCTGTGACATGAAGTGTCTCTCCTCATGTGTGGATGAGCATACGCTCGTGTATGAAGACGCTGGGTTAAAGAACACTTTAATTTACAACTATGCAGCTCTTGGCATCCCTGGGAAACCAGCCGCGCCATCTGCAACACTCTGAACATACATGTGAGAAAAGTGGAAATTAGCTGGTAGGGACACATATTTAGATATTAATGAGAGAAAAATGGGAGCCTCAGGCCAAGGAGCCTTTATACTCCCACTAGGCCTATGAGAGTGTTTTTCACTAGGATGCCTGAGGCTTCAACAAGATGTAATCTAATCCTATAAATAATAGATCTGTTAATGGTGTCTCCTTCCTTCCCTTTGTGGTAGAGTGTTAAAATTTTGTCCAAGTCATTCAAAATAGGTTGATTATATATTTCTATACCTTAGATGTTTTTCTTTTGATCGCTGCACAAACATGGAACAATAATTTAAGAATCTTTTGGCTTTCTCCTAGTATGAGTTCTTTTCGTCCACCAAATCTTTCACAGAAAAATATTCTCAGTGTACCCTATTCATGGTGAGGGTATAGCAGTGTATCCTGGGAGTCATTCTGGCACCCCAGGAGATGAGGTCTTGCCAAGAAATGCAGCCACAGATGAAAGTGAAGACAGGAAACAATTTGCCTACTGCTCCCATGAGACCCTGTGACAGCAGTTCAAAGTGTTTTTTAATATATATTTTATGTTTAATACATTTGTTAATTTTTGTTTTGACACAGTGTCCACTTGACCACCTTTTTTCCTAATGCTTTATTTTATGATTAAAATGTGCTTTTTCTGCGAATGCTATTTTAGAGAAAACCCCAGACTTTCCACCAAAATCAGTTGCCCATTTGTGAAAGGGAGGGGGATGGTGAAAAGTCTTCACTGCAGAACCAGCAACTTATTACAAAACTACGAGCCTAGAACAGTAATTTAAAGATATTTTCCCTGGGCTTTTCAGGCCAGCTAAGGCAAACCAAGCACTTTGCCAGAGAGAACTGGAGCTGCCAGAAGCAGTACTGATGGTCCATGTTTGAGATTGTGCTGTGGGGTAGATGGTCACATCCTAATTCCCACTGCCCATCCTGCTGAAGCCCACTCGTGCTCTCTTCTGGCTTGTGCACCGGCTTCTCACCCCACAGCCCTGGCCATCAGCATGGGGCCAGAGGTGCGTCTGCTGCTGTGTCCTGTCATGCAGTCAGGGTGGGCATTGGGCTGCATTCCTCGGGAAATGGGAAACGCTCCCAGGGGCCATGCGATTGGCGTGCCGAAGTTTCATGCCAGTGGATAAAGAGGTGCTCGGAAAGTAGAGCAGGAGGTCCCACATAAGTGCACCGACATCAACAGTAATTAGCAAAGTGAAACTGCCTTTGGAGGTTATTTAGACAGGTCTGTGCTGTGCCCTGCAATGCTGAGTTTATAGAAGGGCCCAGCCAGAAAAGCACTCTACACCCAGATATCATAACAAAAGTGACACCCAGGGCAGTAAAATAAATATTTGATTTCTTCGTCTTCCCATATCCATCCCAGACATCCAGCTAACTGTAATAATACTTTACACTATAATACTTTACAAATACGAGTATGCTAAATTAATGTAAGTGTTTTGATAGATACTTGTGAGTTCATTTTTCACTCTCTGCCCACTGATGGCTTTCCAGCTACAGGACAAAGTATTGGGAGATGGCTTTTTGCATGCTGCAGATGTATCAAGCCTAAAAGCCAAAGCAGCTTTTGAAAGACTAATAATATCACTCAGTGCTTATATTACTCTTTACATCTTCAGAGTCTTTTACAAACAACCATCAACGAAGTATGGTAATAGCTTTATTGTATAGTAAACTTGCCTTGTTATTTCTCCAGCTGCTTCAGCAGGTCTGGTCTTGGTGCCTGTGAGAATAACACGGTGATGCTCCAGATGGCGAACCACTGAAACTGAGCTGCCGACAGTTGTGTTTTTTCCTGTATCTCCCCCAAGAGCACATTAGACATTGTGTAATAAAACTTTGGAAAGAGGGCCTACTCTGTCACAGTGACTCTGAGAGTGGATGGGCACTCGGTGCAGTGAGGTTCTGCATCCCCAAGGGGTCATGACTGTCCCCAGGCCTCCCTGGTCTGCTCCTGCACCCACTCTCACCTCATTTGGACTATGAGGTCTTTGGGTGCATACCAATGTCTTCCAGCTTGCTAGAGTGTCCAGGGCTGTCTTGGTCAATGGTCAGGCACTCATAAGAGTGTGAACATGAGTTACTATAAATTGCCGTCAAGGAAGACTTTTCTAGGTGTTAATAGTGTCAAAAATCATAGTGCCTTGCACCGTGGGGGACACCCACATGATTTGACCTCATTTTGGGATTCATCTGCTCACAGACACCCCTGCCGTCTGTCTGCAGAGGCGTCCCACTGTCCTGCTGTCCGAGCCATGGATGACAGAGGCAAGGGGCAGCTGGAGCTGGGGAGAAACAAGTGTGATTGGAAATGAGCAGAACCCCCCTCGATTCCTCAATGCTCCCTTCCTGAAGGTGAGGCTAGGCTGTGCCTTCCAGCGCTGTTGCAAGGACTATGTCCTCCTCCCAGCTGCAGGAGAAGCATCAGCTCACATGGGACGGGAACTCATCTCCGCTGCTTCCTCCTCCTGAGGTCCACAGGCACCCCGAGGACATGGCCCCGTGGGCACTGCTCCTCTGTGACCAGCTGTGTCACCCCAGGTCCTGGGAGGGCTGTACTCCATAGCGGCTGCTGAGGCTGCTCTGTGCTGCGTGAGCGCGACGTTTGCATCCCCGAAAGAAAACTGGATGTCAAATACATTTCCCATCTGGCATCTATTAAAATAATGTGTGTGTGTGTGAACGCTTGTGTGTGTGTATGAAACGTGGATGCACTCTCTGATTTCAAATATGGAACAAAATACTTGCTTTAAACGATGCTTTAATTTTGTCTTTTTTGTTAACTGGAAAGATCCTTTATTTTAGAGTTTGTGAAACTATTTTACTTAACGTATTATCTGTAACAGATTGCATAAGCATCTGTTATCTGCATTAGTCATCACTTTAGACCATGGAATATAACTCATGGCAGTCTGGTTTTAATGAATGTTTGAATTAACTTATACCTAATTTCTTGTGTTTTAAAACCTAAATCTCATTGAAAGCTGAGCTTTGTTTACTTCCCAAAATTGATCTGAGGGCCATTTGGAACACTTAGTGTATTCTAAAATGTGATCGTATCAACAATACACGGTCTAGTTTGTTTTAAAGTGAGTTTTTCTTTCCTAGTTTACATAAATCATTTTAAAAAATCGTTCACTTTTTTGGATCATAATGTACTCACTTGGCTTTTAGACCTACACAGCTTGCAGGCCAATTTCTCAAACAGGATTCTAAAGCTATTTGTGGATTACTTTCTGTTTGCTACTTGTAATCTGCATTCCTGAGGTAAGCATGTTAAAAAGACTGAGGATTTTCATTGAGCTAAGTGATTATACTAAATAGGCAATTTTGGGTGTTGTTAGCTTCTGTGTTTAAAAATACAATGCAGAAGAAACCAACACCACATTTTCTGTCAAACCACAGAGGGCACTGTTTGTTCTTTATATAAAATGACCCCATTACATAGACTGTTGTAGCTCTTCATTAAGCAATTACCATAAAAGCTTAAAATTATTATTATTATTATTATTTTCTTCTTTGATTTAAAAATTAACCAGGTGCATTACACTTGTGCACACTCTCATGTTCTTTCAGTGCTTGGTAGCAAATTTTCTGTATGCATTGGAGCCTCCCCTTCTCCTCCTCCTGACTCCTGTGTCAAGTCAGATAGTTTCCCTCATAGCGGTGGGTCTTGAGATCTAGTGTAAGAAACTGCCTTATGATCGCTTTATGGTTAATTAGCACTCTGCATTTTAACTTCCTCCTTTAGGATAAGATATTAACCAAAATTTTCATAAGAAGAAAATTATCTAAGAAGAAAATTGTATAAGAAGAAAGGAAGGCAGGACAGCACTGGCAACAACTGGAGTCCTCAGGCTTGCTTGATATTTTTCCTCTGGCACTTTCAACTAGCATGCAGCGGAAGAAATACAGCTATGTGATGTTTAAAGTCAACTGGCTAATCCAGCTTTGCTATTATTGTTTATTTATCCGCTAGGATTACTTGAAATATTTTCAAAACATACTTCCATCAAAAATGGGATTTTGATGACAATTTCAATTTTCTCAAAAGAAAAAAATCTTCCTCAAAACTGTCTGACACATGAAAAGCAATAGCAAAATTTACAGTTAAAAAAAAAATGCATTGTTGAATTCTGTAATAATGATCTTGTTTCTATTAAAAAGAAAAGCTGAAAAAAACACCATAGTTCCTCCCTCCCTCTTAACATTGGTCCATATGGACTTTGTTGGCCATTTGCTGAGATTGCTCCAGCTGATTAATATCCTTTCTGTACAGGGGGGCAAAACTGGACACAGTATTCCAGATGTGGTCCAAGAAGTGCTTAGTAGAGGAGGATAATCACCGCCACGATCTACTGACTCCTGTTACTACAGCCCAGAACACAATTGCTGAACCTTTGCTGCCGGGGCCTATGGCCAGCTTGTGTCCAGCTCGGTGTCCACCAGGACGCCTTTCCCAAAGAGCTCCTCCCCAGCCAGGCAGTCCCCAGCTCAGGGTTCTTCCTTCCCAGGTGCAGCACTTCACATTTGTCCTTGTTCAACTTCCTCAAGCTTCATCTGGCCCGTTCCTCCAGTCAGTTTGGGTCCCTCTGGATGGCACCCCTGATCTTGCACTTATCAGCTGGTTCCCCCAGTTTGATGATGTCTGCAGACTTAATGAGTGTGAATTCCTCCTCCTCCTCCATATCCTCAATAAAGATATTAAACAGGATGTGTTCCAGGACAGACCCCTGAGGAACCCCTCTTTTCACCAGCTGCTATGTAGGGTACTACCCAGTAATCCCTACCCCTTGACTGGACAATCCAGCCATTTTTTTTTCACCCATTTTGTAGGCCATCCATCAGGACTGCAATGGCTCATCTTGGATATAAGGATGCTACCAGAGACAGTGCTGAAAGCCTCACTAAAGAAAACTTTTCCTCCACTGGGAAATGACTCACTGGAAAGGTGCTGTTCTTGGGGCTACACTTAAAAGGACAATTCGTAAGATGGCTACTGGAAATTGTACAGAGGAATGGAAATTACTCCATGGCTTTCTAGGGCTTTTCCTTTTAAAAATGAGATGGTGTGTTGAAATTCCCTTCTGAGAGCAGTTCAGTGTGCAGCTGCTGGTTGGGAATATGTGACCACATGAAAGCACAGAGAAATATTCCAGGCTCCTTCTACCTCTAAATCTCTGTCCTGGAGATGTGCAGTGCCAGGGGAAAAGAGGTGCCCTGTCTTTGGAGGGCACTACTCACAGAATCATAGCAGGGCAGTGAGGTGGGATCAGCACCTTCTGCTGCTTCTGCTTCTGATGTGGGTCTTTTGGAGCTGCATGCCAAATCTTCAACTTAATCCCCGCTAATTAGTTTTAACATTTCTAATACTCAGGCACTTCCTTTGATCAAATTTGTCAACTCATCCCTTGCTACATAGGTGAAAGATAACATTTTTTTTTTTTTTAAGTATACAGTAGTAAAGACCTGAACTCTTACTAAAGGAACTTGAATCTGAGGTCATCCATACCAGCAAACAGGCAACCAGCAAACACATAAACTCTGCTGCACAACTGGAGCGTTATTTTCTTTGAAGGCACTGCTACAGACAATGGCATCATCCTGCAGCTGAGGTTGCATGTTTGTATATGCATTTTAGGATTGGGTCTGCATTTACCACAAGATAGTTATAAAAACATATAAATAGTTTAGCAGACGAATTTGAGTTTTCAAAATGGTTTTCATGTAGTTCTTTGTCTGTCTGATTTTCAAAACTGGAAACATAATCTGGGAAATAGGGCCACAAAGTCATTACAAAAGCCCTGCACAGCACAACTCTTGCTGTTTTTGGCTTTTCTTTCACCTCCATATGCCAATTTATTCCTAGCTATGCTTATCAAGGGATCATAAGCATTTTCCATCTCATTTAGTTTTTGAATCCAGAGTTCAGTATTCTGCAGCATGGAATATTGTAAATGCTTAGTTTAGGCATATCTTGAATATCTAAATATCATTAAACATAAGGTTCCTTTGATTTTTCCTTTTAAGTGACATAGAATGAATTTTGTAGAAGAGAAAGCAGTACTTAAGTTATCCATAATGCATCTGTTTATGTTTCCAACTGGTGTACTTTATCACCAAGTCATTGGTTTATATTATAAAATGATGGTTGTGTAATAAGTAGTTAGCAGAAACCACAGGAACGTCTTTGAAATAACACTAATGGCCATTTTTGATGAAATATATGAGACTTTGTGAAAATGATTTGATGAAGAAATGTATTTTCCTTACTTCCTGTTAACAGTGAGCATGTCAAAGCCCTTTAATCTCTGCTACACAACTAAACTTTTTTTTTTTCTTATTTGGGATTAGTTTGAACTAGCAAGCACCATTTAATAATCAAGAAGCTTTAAAGCAAGTGAATTTGATCAGGAAAGCACTAATTAACAGTACAAAGTGAAAAAAAAATCTGTATGAAATGGTTTCAAATAGAAACAAAATTAACTGGTAACACTGGGAATTAGTGATTCTGCCTCTTTCTGTACTCATCTAGTTTATATTACTAGGGATCTTTTGTTGCTAGCTGAGCTTGTGTATATAAAAATTGACATACAATAGTAAATGATAAAGCATGCTGGAAGGCCCAAGCATGATGACATTTTTAAGACTAAGTTTTGCTCTGTGGGGATTAAATCTCTGGTTTTATACAAAAGGTGCAGCCAGTCCTTAGCAATTTACAACACTATGCATTGGATAAGTTTTCTGGCATTTCACAAGTAAATTCTGCAACCAGTTCCTAAACTAAAATTAGATTTAAGTTGGATCCATAGTTAAAGATGTGATCCTTGGACAAGTTTAGCGTTCATGCCTGTTGAATGTTCTTGCTTAAAAAAGATACTTCCTCTATAGTTCATCTGTAATGCATTGTGCAAGATGATATTTTGCACAGGATACATTTGAAGAAATAATTTATGATTAAGTTTTTATGCACTGTTACATTTAACTGCTATTACAGGCCCTACTACATATTTTCAATCTAGTTCCCAGAAAATTTTGCTAAACTTTGACTCTTTTTTCATTTTTTCATTTTTTTTCCCCTCACTGAAATTCAGATTACTTGTATAATGTATGGGAAGGGTTGTCTTACCAAGCTGTTTTGCAGCTTTAAGAAATCAGTTCATAAAAATATTTGCTTGTTCATATTTTTGATATTTTGGGGAAAAAAAAAAAAACAACCGCTTAAGTCAAAGTCCCACCAGGCTTCAGTATCATGATTTGAAATTTAGCCTTTGTTTCATGACTGTACTCTTGGTTTTGTCATGAAGATTCATGACAAAATTTGTTTGTATTATAAAGTTTTGAGAAATCACAGGTTTGTATATTCTTAGTTATGATGAGAGACTTCTTTGACATGAGTAGTTAAAAATTCATTTTTGACTGGTCATACTTTGATTTCAGGTGCCCTTCCCAAAAGTCATTTCTGCTGAGCCATGGTCTGTGTGGTCTCTCCAGTCGAGGATAAAAGTGGTGAGAAGGGTCTTCCCCTCAACTGCTTTCCCCAGTGTGGGAGCAAGTTGCCATGTGGGGGGACCCCATGGCGGGGGAAGCTGGGGGGGGTGGGACTGGGACAGGGAGCTTGGGTGAAGAGCTGGGCAGAAGGACCTGAGGTTGTCAGCACATGTGGACAGGAGCTGTGAGCAGGGCAGGAGATTGGGACCAGAGGACGATGGGAAGTAATGGTGGAGCATGGTCTGGGTGCTGGGGTCGAAAAGAGAAACCAAAAAGAGAGAGACTGGGATGTGTGTTTGAAAAAGGGTTGAAGATTCAAGGGTGGAGGGGAGAAAGGAGCAGGCCAGGGCAGCTCTGAGGAGCAGAGGAGGATGAGACAAGTCTGGAAGTGAAGGACAGAGAGTTTTATCCCAGATAAAATCCTCCTATGGGATACAAAATAGAGGCAAAGACCCTGGGACTCACTTATTTTTCCATGATGCTTTCCACTTATAGTCTTATAAGTTTTTAAAAAAATCATTCTTCAAGGAACATTATCAAGACTGTAAAATGAAGCATTGAATAGCCAGTGTTAAACACCAATATTAAGGTCACTTACTCTTCATTTGGACTCTTTTTCTTTCCATATACAGGTCCAAATTACTTGTTCAAATGATCCATTTTCTACTTCCCTCTGTGCACACAGTAAGTGCAAGCTCTTAATTACTGAGCAGCCATCAGCATAGCTGCATCCCTTCATTGCTCAGTAAGTGGCCCCACACCTGATTTACTGCACCCCGTTCAACCCCAGCTCTGATGACAGACAGGTCTGTTTCTGTAGATACATTTTCTAGGGGTGGTAATGGGCATGATGTAGATGTATTTCTTCATATTAATCCATGCATCATTAAAGCAGTGGATTTTGTGGTATGAAGGGAATATTAACCCAGCTGTAGAAGTGGGATGGTGAAATCCATAGGAACAGAGACCAGAAGTGATTATTTATTTTGGTTGCCCTTCCTGAGAAGGCGAGGGTCTGCAGAGAATGTAACGTTAGATAGACTTAGCTTCCAGGGACTCGTATCTGGGAATGCTTAGAAGTCAAGTGCCAGATCTTCTGCCAGGCATTCAACAAATGAAGTCTTTACAGTTAGTGACCATATGTGAAACGTCTGGTTGTGAGCTAGAAGCTGCAGCCATGAGCTTCATTCTCCTTCTGCAGTTCCCTGCCTCACTCCTTTTTTTCAATTCTGCAAGGAAGGAAGGAGAAGTCCTGCAGATAACAGTCTTCCTTTCATAATCTGGATCCATTTCTAAAACATGCCTGCTCTGTGAATTGAATGGGATAAGAATCCTGTGGAAAAATACCTGTACCTAATAATAATAATAATAAATAATAATAATAATAATAATAATAATAATAATCGAGTGAAATGCTAGTTAAATGATAGTTATGCAAGCAAACTTAATTTTGATGTTTTCTGACTATTGAACGCTTCATTATTATAGCATATTTTTAGCCAAATTAACCCGTTTTGGTAGAAATAGCAGCTTCACCACTGTTACATGCCTACAGGCTTTGTGAAGCCATTTGACTTGAAACGAGTGGCTCAGATGGATGCTGCTGCAGGAGGAAAGCCTGGAAGATCTGCTCAGGCTGCATGTGCAGCCCTCCCAGAGAGCCAACCCCTGCTATTTCTTGCTCACTGGGGTGTCCCGCACAGCAGAGAGGGAGGCTGATATTATTGTGGTGGGGAGGAAGGGTAAATAGGGGACACAAAGGACACAAGGCTGTAGAAAAACAGACTCATTAATTCTGTTGGCAGTGGAGCAGTGTGTGTGTAATGACGACTTAAGTTATGAAACCCTTAGGGTCTTAGAAGTGATGATGCCATTCACAGCCTTTCATCTGCAGATAATGTGTATATAGCACTTCTGGGAGGGAGACAGCCAGGCGTTTCTCTTGCTTGGACCATACGATCCCACATTCACAGAACTGATGCAGGAGCACAGCCAGAAGTTTGGACATGAGATTCGGGGCTCTCCAGCCTATCTCACACCCCACAGACAATAATAAGAGTCAAAATTACCAGCAAGCTCCAGCCACTTTACTCTTCAGGTGTAAGCAATTCAAGGCCGTGTCAACCTTTGGCCAGGTCTGGAAGTTTCGTGTGCTTTTAATGCAGCAGTACCCCTTCTCATAGGAATAAAATTAACCAAAAAAGTTTTCAAAACATCCATGGAGCACTTACTCTATCCTTTAAGAACATCACAAAGTGAAAGTATTAGATGAAAGACATGAAGTGTTTTTTTTAAAAAAAAAATCTAATCTTGAACCAGGACATTAAAATCCTTCCATCATAACTACGCAATTATTTTGTCACATTATTATGTAGATTGTTTAAGGATCTTAACCTTGCATTTCTTACCTGTATGAATTTGGAGTTTTTTCTAAGTATAATTTTAACTCTATTAATCTTTTTTTTTTTTTAGCTATGAATTGATGATTGATATTTTTATTTTTTCTGTAGCCAATTTCTTTTTTTTTTTATCTGAGAATCCAGACCCATCTTTCTGCTGTCAAGGAATAATATGGGAGTAGGATTATATTCATTAAGAGGAGCTCTAGGAAAGCGGAAATTTAGGATTTGTTGGATTTTATTATGGACCAGGAAATAATAGGAATAACAAAACCAATATGGATATTATATTTTCACACAGGGATGCACTGACAGTGTTTCCATATGTAGCCTTTGGACTATATGATCTGCTCAGCATGGCCTAATGGCAAAAGGAGTTTCACTGTTTGACTTCCCTGTGGCCAGGGATTTTGTCCTACGTAATGAAGCATTTGTTACCCATAGCTACTGCATTAGTGCGAAGATTCACATGTAGGAGTTATAGGGAGCTCCCTTCAGAAAGCTGCCATTGGTGATGCAGATGCTGAATATCCTCAGAGGAAAGAGATTCACTTTGAGAGAGTCTCGTCTGTGAGAGTACAATGCAGGCACTCCCTGGGGTCTCTACGCTCGCATGAATAGGAAGGATTAAAGGTTCAGGCTTATAGGCTATTTGTCATGAAATCCTCTAATGATGACAGAAACTGTAGACCAGCCTCATATAGAATATCTATAAAGAGCAGAGTGAAAAGGATATAGTGAGGCAATGGTGCATGGCCCTAATTTTAGAAGTATTGAAAGTGGGAGAATTGGAGGAGTTTACAACAGTAACAAAATATTTGGGTTCAGTTTCCCTTTCTTCTGCAACTGCAAAACCCAAGGCTGCATCCTGAAAAGACACTACAAGCATCTGGATATACTCACTCTCCATCTGCGTCCCCAACACCCTCTAGGAAACGCAAGAATGCTGGTCCAAAAAACCTAAAATTTCTGAAAAGCTGCAATATGTAGCGGGGAGAATGCAGGAGAGTGCTTATGCCACGCAGAAGCCGGGATGCAGCTGGTGAGAGCACAGCGCTGCTCACTTGGCAGGATGGGGCAGCAGCGCAGCGGTGGCTGAGATGCTCACTGAGGCCGACCCTGGATCGGCAACCCTGGATTGATGCCGAGGCTTGGGGCTCCTTGGATGGCCCAGGACTTGTGCAGTCAGCTGCTCTGTTTGGTTTCAGATGGAAATACTTTGATTCTCCCTCCTTGAAGAAGTGTTGGAAATTCCAAATGTGCATTTTGTGCTGCGGCTGCAACTCAACAGCAGAATTTCCTGCAAAATGGAAATTTCCACCCTTTGTCTGGCTGCAGCCTGGGGGGATGCACCTTTGGGGATATGCAAAAGGGAGCTGTGGCCTGATCTTCAGCAGAGAAAATGGGTGTGAGGCTCCGGGGCTGCAACTCTTCTGTACAAATAGAGGTGTATTTCCCAATCTGAGCATTGTTATAGCCGATAAAAACATGCTTTTTGCATCTTTTTGCTGAACACCTGGAATTCTTTCACAGGGGATATCTGTACCAACCAGATTTCGTTCCAGGTCTTCAAAACACAAGTGGCAGCAGGGGTGAGGAAAGGGAAGTAAGGTGTTTCAGGACTCAAAGCAGCCCTCCTCAGCCAGGATGCCTGTTTTAACTGTAGGATAATCTTTTTCTGGATGCACTGTGGTGTCCGGTGTGCTCTTACAAATCAGTAGTAATCTTTACAATAATCTGTAGGCTGGCCTGCCAAGCCCAGCTTTTTTACCGCCAATTTTTTTCTTGTGAAATCCTGGCATAGAGCTATACATTTCTACCCTGCTGCTGCAGGGGGAGTGTGGTTGTATGGCACGGCTGTTCTTTGCATGCAATGGCTATAGGAGCAAGCACGAGCAGTAGCCCCGTGAGAATCAGTCTGGCAAAAAAGAAAAAAAACAAAGAAACTCCACCGATTTGCCAAGAAGATTAAGCACAACGGCTGAGACAGGACTCGTGGGTATTTATCAGATTATTTACCATGAAAGGAGGCATACCTCACTTCTTGTGTTCTCAGATAACTCATGTGTTCTTGAAATTATGACCCTGCAGGTATGGAAACTTTTAAGTGCCTGCTTTAAAAATGATCTGAGGAAGTTCCTGAACAGAAAGTGTAAAGTGTTTATCCTAGTTTTCCCTGTTTGTCTTAACAGATGCCTTGTTGTTTCTGAAATCTCAGAATAGGAAATGCCTCCATTAACTTAATTTAGATAGTTCAATTTCAGTGGTACCCACTGCACTTTGCAGTTTAGAGTTTGCACTTAGGAAGCAACATCTGGACTTGTCCCGGCGCAAATGGGATTTCCTGCTGTTAATACATTTGTTGTATTTCCTTATATAAATATTGCTTTATAATAGAAAGAAATCATGTTATTAATCTTCACAGTGTGTCTGGACTGTTGATTCAGGCATGGAAAACAAGGCCACTTCCCAGTGCTGGAGGTGCCTAAGCCCAGAAGTTGCTGCTAAGTGGCATCAAGGCCTTGGCTCTGAGTGACCTACAGCCACTTGTATGTTCACAAGTCTGCAGCTCTTTTGGAGGGGAAAGAGAGCTTAGCGCACAATATCTCGACCTAATATTTGGCATCACTCAGAATCTCAGTCTTTCCAGTTTACCATAAAAATATTCTATCCGTGGGCTTGCTGATGGAAAACATGGTTATTTACTGAAACGTGTATTTAAAATCAGATTGATACTTGCATAGTTGTTTCCCATGTTTTCTTAAGTGGATTGTCAGTGCTGCCCATGAGCAGAAGGTTGTTTAAGCAGTTATCCTGGCTGATTTGGGGGACTGGTATTGATGCATCTATATGGTTTGCTGGTCAATGTAACCTATGTGTCTGTGCAGTCCTCAAAAGTTGTACTTTTTTACAGTCACAGCCGATTAGAGCTGACCTGGCAGGGGACCAGAAAGCCTTTGGGAGGATTAATGCTTATTAGTGTCATTGCCTCTCCCACTGCAAAAACAGCGACTACATTACGAGCGGCCAACCAGGCAATGCCCGTGCACACCTCACCCTCTGCCAGGATCCTCATTGCACTTTTGGCCTCGCTCCCTAATTGCAAGAGAGCACCGGTGTCCGGCTGTACACACGGCGGAGCCTGCGAGCATCCCGGCTGCCTGCGCACGGTGGCTGCGGGAGCCGGCCCCTCACTCATCGCCCCGCTCTGCAGCGCTTTGTCTCCGATCCTTTCCTTCCCGCTTCGCTCACTGCTGTGCAGAGCGGGCTGGCGCTGAACTTTTTACCTTCTACCCTATTTTCTTCTGCAGGAGAAAATGGACATTAAAATGATTTGTGAAATAAATCCTATTGCTAGGCAGGTGTTGGACCTGTGAACAGTTAGTTACCAGGGCTCTGCAGATGCCGACTCTTTCTTTTGAGACGTCTGCCAGCTAATATTATCTGATAGCAGCTCATTCAGTTGATGAATCTGTCATTTTGTAATTCAGCTACCAGAATGTGTGTGCGATGTCGATAAGCTTGCGTGCCTGTATTTGGAAGAGCTTCACAGCCTGCAATCATCTTGAGACATTTGAGCTATAATGCAATTAGTATTTTACAATCATCCGGACAAGGAAAAAACTTACAGCAGAAAAATCAAAACAGGTTGGTTTTCTGTGCCTTTGAGCCTCATGCCAAACTTGTTTTTGTATCATTGTAAGGCTAAAAAGAGCCCGGGCCAGCCCAAGGGTCAGCAAACAGCAGAAGATGGGGCACATTGTTCAGAGGAGATTTAGCCAGTCCTTGTTTGTAGAAACTTGGTGAAATTATATTTGTGTTCCACATCTGAGTTCAGCACTTTCCAGCTGGTTCATGCTTTGGTAATTATTGCAGAAGTTTGCTTCAGGTAAACAAACTGTGCCCTGAAAGACACACCTGATAATTAAAAGTGAGCTCGGGGTTAACTGTTAGAAGAAATAGGGGCATGTGTTTGAAATGGGCAGGATTTGTGCCTACTTTTGTACTGATCTGGATTTTGAACTGTTCAAATTAAAACCATTTTGCAATTGCAAAGCAAAACAATACTTGTGAGCTGGTCCATGGAACAATGTTTTTTCTGTTTATCACATTCAAGTAGATCTCAACACCCTCTATAACCGTTTCAGCTATGTCTAGTATTTTTGCTATTTGGTAGAACAAAAGATGATTTGTACCTGAGGACAGTCCATTTACTCCACGAGCCTAGAAAGTGTTTGAATGGGAAGTTATCTATATGAGCATAGGCAAACAAACAGAGAGATAAAGAGAGAGAGAGAGAAATGCTTTGTTTCAGAAAAATATTAGCATCGAGGAGTTTGTGGTAGAATTGCATCTTTTAGAAACCCCCCCCCGGTAAAGCAGATAAGTAATTTGCTGTGCAGTCGAGCTACTCAGGTTTCCCCCTTGATGTTGGGGCTGTGGGGACCCTCCTGCAGGACTTCGTCGCTCTCGGTGGCTGCAGCCATGGGGCCGCGGGTGAATGGGGTGGAGTGGCAGGAGGGTAAATGGGAGAGCTTTGTGTTTTTAGACAGTTCTTTTGCTTCTGAGAAAGTTAATTAGGAAGTGAAACCTTAAGCAGTTGACAGTGTGCATTGTTGGCTGCTAGTGCTCTGTGACAAATACCACTGAAAGGTACTTCACTTTCTTTTGTAAACAGAAAGGTAAGGAATTTGCACAAAAATGTATTGGTGAAGATCTGCTTTTCATCATGGCCTAACCACATAGTAAACAACAGGAATAACTTGTTTTAATAAAGTATGGTGTTGAAACATTTATCAGCAAGCTCTTTCTCTCCATTTCAAAGGTATGTTTAGGTAAGAGGAACTGTTGCCTTGAAGAAACCCAATCTGAAATTTTGTTATAACATTTTCTTCGGGTCAAGGTCAGGAAACTTAAGGAAAAGTTTGACTTTTGGGCCATCATACAATTACGCCTGAGTTGATTAATACAGTATGCTGAAACAGCCATCTAAGAATTTCTTACCAATTCAAATGTATCCCAAGTAGTAGTTACTCACATAAAATTATTCTAGTAGTCACATTATAAAAAGTATGACTTCATTTTTATTGTCAGTTTTTGCATGTAGCCATGCGCAGTTATGAGGCAAGTGTAATAAGCCATGCATTTTAATATAACAATAAAAAGATTAACATACCTTTCTCTTATGGGCTACGTTCCCTTGACTGGCACCAATATAAGTCTCTGGAGAATTAATAAACTAAGCCTGGGGACTTCAGAGCTAAAGACTGTTAAAACAGCTCTATGTAGTACTTTGACTGAACCAGACTTTCATGGGGTACCTGTGAAACCAAATGGAGAACTGTAAGAAGGTGCCTTAAATGCACGAGAGGTGCCTATTTCAGAATAAAGGTAGCTGTATTTTGCCCCAGTGCTTCCAACCCTCTGCAGGTGGAGCAGCTTCGCACACTTTTCTCTCACCAGCTTTTGCAGTGGGAGCACTACAGAGTCACAGGGGACAATATTAATTATACGAAGTCTTTATAAAGGGTACAGCATTTGTGGGAGTAAGGTTTGCAACCCAACAAGCAGTCACAGATCCCTGCTCCAAGGGCTGGAGAACATCAAGGAGGGAATGGCACTGAGTCTAGGTATGTGATATGTGCATGCAGGCTGATGCTTATACCATTCTTATACTGGGAATGGTGCAAAGTATATTTGCTAAATAAGACCCAGGTTCTTTGCAGCCTTCACAGTTCTCTGTTTACACATTCCCATGAAGTGATGCTCTATTTGTTTTTACAAGGCTGTGTAATACCATTTAGATGTAGTTTACAGAGTATTTTTGAAGATATTCTGATGATCATTTTAAATATAAAATTATTCAGAAACTTCCAGATTTTTCTATAAGAAACTCTCCAAATATTATTAGATTTAACATGTTGCTTTGCTTTTAAAGATGGATATGAACCTAGTGTCCTAGTGGCTTTTCCTACTCCATGCCCACAGCTGAGCATGGGTAGGAATGGAAGCAGGTTTCCCACCCATGTGCGTGCTGGGGTCAGGGAGGAAGATTCCACCTTTATCAACCTCACCATAAGCTCATTCCTCATTTCTTGAGCAGAGAGGAATGTTTATTCAGCTGACATGGTTTCTGGGAAAGTGGCTAGAAGGAGACACCACTGTGTGGCAGTCTTCCTCCTTATCCTCTGCAGGGGTGATATATCCATGCGACAAGCGTGGTATGGGAAGGGATGTGGATGCGTGGCCAGCTAGAAAAGGGCTTGACCTAGGAAAATGAAGTATTTTAACACACATGGGATTATTAACCTGTTTCTCTGTATCTACAGCAATTTTCATCTGAACTTAGCCTACCAAACTTTAATCAAAATAACCTTTTTCACTTGAGCACTTGATTAACTCCCAAAGGCTCCATCTTTCAGTGAGTTTAAGCAAATTTAAATAATATGTGTGGAGTATGCGGTGCTGATCTACACCAGAGCATATATTAATAGTGGTGTCATCAGATGGAAGCATGGGGAAGGGCTGAGAGCAAACCATGCGGGTAGCAGCCCTGAGCCCAGCATCAGACCACAGGGAACAGCTGAAAGCACGGGATTGCCTTCGTGCTCCCAAATCCCTGTTGCAATTGCTAAACACTGCTGAGCCATCCATGTGACTTTGTGTGGGAGCAAGCAGATCTGGCAGGACGTGATTAGATCGGTGGGAGAGTTGTACAAGGCTTGGTGCAAGCTGAGGAGCAGCCCCTGGTTGGATTTCTTCTGCTGGCTGCTTTTCCCTTCCCAACTGCAGCCCTTCTTGCTGCACCTTCTGATCCTGTGCGGGTGGCTGCATCTGTGAAAGGATCAGTGGCCTTCGGCTGCATCTCCTTATGGAAATTGCTTTGACCTTTATTTTCATTTGTTGGCCCGGCTGCTATCCTGTCCCTGAAGCGGAGTGTGGTTACACCTTTCTGCTTAAGCTGGCATGTTTAGTTTAAAAACAGAAGAAATTAGAACTGCTCAGCTTTCTAGAAATAACTTTTCTCCTCTTTTTATCACCTACAGAATGCCTGGAGAGTTTCAAACTAATAACAAGGTTATGTAAGAGAATAGGAAATAAAAACATACATGTATTTTACTTCTGCAGAAACACCCCTGTTGCATTTACTCTTCCAACACAGTAAATGAGCCTTCTGTATACTTTGGCACTACAAAGCATTTCAAAGATACTTCTGGTAAACACCAATACCATATCTATCCTTCTAAACCTCAGCCTTCAGGAATGTATATATTGTACAAGTGGAACAAAAAAGTCAACTTCAACATTTTAAGCAATCAGTTTGATTCTGGTCACGGCAATTACTCTTTCTGTCAGCAGGAGTAAAATTTACAATCGGGAAATCAAAAAGTCAAATGTATTCCCGTATAACGCAGCATAAGCGGCACATAAATTAGATCACCCCGCTGGAAAACCTGCTTCCTCTCATTTGCCTGAGCAGAGCTGCACAAACCCAGCACGCCGCAAAGGAGCATGCAGCTCAGTCCTGCTGGTGGGTGGAAGGAGCGGGAATTATTGGGTTGGGACTGATACTGATGCCCATGGGCTGCCTAACATCTAAATGTTGGTGCATTTTCCCTGGGAAGAAAGATGCTGCTTGACTTGGTTGACAAGGGAGAGCTAGAAGGAGCATGAGTGCCTTGTCTGGGCATTTATGAGCCCTTGCTTGAGGTCTGGCTTGACTTCCCGAAAAGATAACCTATATGGTCTGGGCAGTTGTTCCTTCCCCGGTTGTAATCACCAGTTTAAGCAGATGGGCTTTAACAAACCAAAACTCTTGGGATGTGGGAATTGAGCCTCCCCACAAAACTCCTCTTGTTCTCCTGAAGATGCCAACCAAGCACTCCTACCTCTGCAAAAATAAATCCGTGCCCATATCCATCTCTCTTCAAAGGGGGATTGTGCTCTGTAGTGTGGAGTCACAGGGTTCAGAGGACTAATGGCTGGGTGAGCAGGTGGCCAGAGCCAGGAAAGGCCACCACCGTGCAGCCCACGTGAACCCTCCAGCCTCCACCAAGGGTCCAGCACAACGTCAATGCTAGGGCAGGGTCTTCGATAGGTAATGAAAATGTGCTGCTTACAAGACATCTGAGTCGTTCTCGTGAATTCAAAACACAGGGCACAAAATATGAGAAAAGTCATCTTTGAATGTAATTTAGAGTAGCATGGTAAAGAAGGAGCAGAGCAGGAATTACACTAGAAACTCTGTGGTTATCTGCTGTGTCTGGAGCTTGTCTCCCTTGCCAGTCCCAGCCACCTGAGAATATTCCCTGCACTGGGGGTGAGATCCCCTTGAGTTACCACCACTGTCTCAGCACTTCACCCCCACAGAAGCAGGAGGCATGCACAAAATTTCCATTTTAAAGGTGCCCACATCAGCTCATTTCTTTGTTGCCAAATTTTATTGACCAAGTCCCTCTCAGACCTGAAAGATGCTCTCAAAGCACACAGAGGGAGTACACAAGCCTGGCTCCCTCTGAGCCCCGAGTCCCTCCTGGAGCTGGAGGAGAAAGCAGAAGAGCAGCTGGCCTGGCCGGATCAAGATGGAGGCACAGGTCCCCTTCCCCAGCCTCCTCCTGCTGCCTCTCTGGGGCAGCCGGTCAGTCCCAGACATTTCTCACCTTTGCTGTAATCTCCTCTTCAAGGGGCACCCAGCTAACCTTCTGCCTTCAAGACTTTCCTTTTCTGTCTTTTAATTTTTTTTTTT
>VXAA01007162.1:0-22576 GCA_013399115.1 Anseranas semipalmata | reverse complement strand
TTTTTTTGTTTTCCCCCATGGGTTCATTGGGAATGGCTGAGGAAAACAGTAGGTTTCAGTGACCAGCCAATTTATGTGACACTCTTTGAGATAAACGAATGGGAAAGTGGGACTTTTGAGACTGGTCTGGACAATGTAATTAAAATGTTCCTTGGGCAGCAGTTGTAAGCTGACCCTTGGCAAACAACCTGGCTGGTCATTTCAGGCTTTAGAAAGGGCTTTCTCATTTCTTAACATGGATGATTCTGCATTTTAGTGATTCTGTCAATTTTCTTTCCCCTTTAGAAAGAAAAATCCAGTGTTAATGTTTATAAAATAGTGTAGATTATGAGACAAACAATTAATCTTCTTTCCCTGAATTACCTTCCTCTAACAACACTTCTGAATCAGAATTCCTTTCCTAGAGAGTTTGAAAAAAAAAAAAAAAGAGAGAGAGAGAGAGAAAAGAAAATAGATCTCATTTCAGTTGACAAGAATCAGTAAACTGGTTCCCAGATCTGGGAACCTTTCCTTTTGGTAATACATAATCCTCTCTGACCACATTCATTTAATTCTTCAAGCCAACTGTGCACTTCAATGTGTTCTCAGGTTTCCATCTCTTCATAGTATATTTTTAACACATAGAAATGATGTCTGAAAGCTAATTACATTAAACAATTTCAAGCTGATTTCAAACATACTGGGTATTGTAGAAAAAAATATGTCTAACTTTAAAAATAATTTCTGGTAATGATTATGCAAGGAACATCATATATATTTCTACTCTGCTGAACAGGATTTTGCCTTTAGAAAAATAATATTATCATTACCTATTTTTTTTTATCATAGCAGCAAAAAAGAACAAGGCAATGTTGAGCACTGGTGTGCTCTGTTTCCCCACTCACAGCCACCCCTTAGTGCCTGACCTCCTCTAAATGCTTATCATCCAAGTTGATGCTGTGGATAAAGATGACAGGGATTCAGCTTTGCAGCAGTCACTGAGAAGGGAGGCACCTCGTATTCCTTCCTTCCTTCCTTCCTTCCTTCCTTCCTTCCTTCCTTCCTTCCTTCCTTCCTTCCTTCCTTCCTTCCTTCTTTGAGAGGGGATCTCCCAAAGGCAGTGGGAAATGCCATTTGTTCTGTTCACTATGTACATGTTAGTATATTTTAAAGTAATTTTAGATTTTTTTTCTCAAATTCTATAATGGCATGGCTTTCTACAATATCTCTCCTCTGTTCATTTCACTTGTGGTTATATTTTGCGGTGCTCAAGATTTTCCAGTGAGAATGAAGTTCACTTTTTTGTTTAGAGGTCTGTACAACTTGTCTCAACAAATGTAACCATATATGAGAAATGCACATGAGGTGGCCTAATTTGTTCACATATATTGAAATTAATCATTGAGTAGGTTAAAAAAAAAACCAACTTGATATCACAAAGAAATGTGTAGGAAGCATATCTGGACTTACTTATAACTTTGGAAGAATGTGAGAATTCAAGTTTATTAAGCCAAAATATAATAAACTTGCAATGTAAAATACAGCTCCAAGTAGACCAGATGATAAACATGTTTTAATGCAATGCATGCAGCTGCACCACTCAGTTGTTTCCAGTCTTTTTCTGCCTGGTCTATTTACTTCCACTTAATAGCTGCAGGATATATTTATTGGGACCAAAATTTTCCCCAGTCGTTTGCAGCACAACTTTCTGGTCCAAGGAAAGGCTTGTTTCTTTGAACTGTTTTTCTAATAAAAACAGAAAGCACAACACATACTAAATGAAGAACTGTATAAGCACATTGGAAAGCAAATTTACTTGGTTTCTACTTTTTGGGGAGATGAAGAGGGAAAGAGAAAAAGAAATCATTGTACATCTCTGCATGACTTGGGGTGACCCCAAGGACAACTGAGGAATGAGAACCCCAACCCACCAACGAATTTGTGTCAGAGGAAAAGCAAAAGAGTGTGGGGCAAGTCAAAGCTGTCAAAGGTAAAGTCAGGCAATGTCTGAGCAGAATTTGACTTTGGTGGTAGTTGTTTGTCTTGTATAGGGCAATTGGGCCCCAGGTTACAGATGTTTCAGAAAACAAAGCCAGTTGTTGAGGGAGTATATATGCAATATTGTAGGTTGTTCTGGAGCCACTCTCACCCAGACATATGAAGACAATTTTTATGTACTAGGGAGCAGATGAACAACTCCGCTGATTCAGCAACGTGGAAATAAAAATAAGGTGACAGAAGCAAAGGGACTTTCGTGCACGTTTTTTAAAGAAAAACAAGGGGTTGTGGCATGTCCCCCACTGCCAGTTATGTGAAAGGGTAATACAGCTTTTGTAGGGGTTCTGATGGGGATGCATCATTTGCAGCATGAACACCCATGACGCTTGCCTTCACCTCTCCTGGGTGATGAGGAATGAGGGAAACAAAGCAGATCCCATTCTGAAAAAAATGCATAGGTGTAGCTGTCCTGTATGCCAATTGCAAATGCTGAAACAAACGGGCATCCTGATAACTTCCTTCAAAGCAGCAAAACAAACGTGTGCATTGTGGGAGTGCCTGGCCAGCTCTAGGGTATTTAGCCACTATCGCTGGGAAAATGTGCTGTATTTTCCTTTGTGCATTGAGGACAGGAACAATACAGTGCACTTTTTACAATATGCTGCACTTTGTTTTGATAGCACCAGTCAACTTTCATTGGGAAAAACTCCCTCTTTGTAAGACCAGGGAGCCCAAATAGTGACCCGTAACAATAAAATGCTCTCCGTGAAGTGCAGAGCACAAGGGAATTAGTTTAAAAACACTGGCCGCAGTGAAGGATGAAGAGGGAATATGATAAGACACTGGACTTAAGTAGGGGTCAGGGCACAGGTATGCAGAGCTTTGAACATGAAAATGGAAAGCACCAAAGTAATGTGATATCGCTCAGACGAGAATATCTGCAGCTTTCCAGCAGCAGAAATTTCAGCCGTCTGCAGCCGTTGTGCCCCTGTCACAGACTTCAAGCTCCTGTGTGAGCAGATGAACTTGAAGGAGCAGCCCCAGCTACTGCCTGTTTAAAGCATCTTTCAGATACGCTAATAACAAGGCACAAGAGATTTGGGCATATTCTTATGGCAAGCTAAGCTGTAATGCATGTAGCCCTAGATGTTTTACTCCCAGTCTGCGTTGGCATGTCTCTGCTTCTCAGCCCTCCCTTGTTTTCGCTCCACAAGCCACCATGATGCATATTCCACACCAGCTTCTGAGGTATGAAATTCTTAAGCAGCAGATCAGAATCAGTATGACATGTCCAATTCCTCAATTTTTTGTTAGAAGCTTTTTTTTTTTTTTTTTCATAGATGTGAATATTGGATGGAGCAAAGATGCAATCTGATTCACGTGGTCTCTGGAATGCTTTCACAAGTTTTGGCCAGGACTCTTGATCTAGTGACTGTGTGGCATAACACATCATTGAGCTCGTTGGCTGTAGGAACAAATGGTGAGACAATCTTGTGGCTGAAATACTTTAACCTGCTTATGTGTGCTGTGGGATGGACCTGCTAGGTGTACTTTGTGAGGGAGGGAGAATTAGGTCAACCACTGCCCAGAGATACTGATAGGATTTTTGCCATATACTTTACTAGGGGCAAGTTGAGCCTTCATCTCACAAATCATTTTATCAGATTTGAATGAGCCGATCAAATGTTGAGATCCTTCTGAACTACCTCTCTTTGCTGCAGTCACTGGATACATAAAGCCATTTCAGATCATTGATATATCCCACACATTTCTAAGATGAATGCAAACCAGAAAGTATGCCATGTGGTGCCTGTTGGAGGGCTGGGTATGGCTTGTTACATATAGCACTGCCTCCAGTTTATTTTTTTTGGAATGGGATGAGAGGGAAATGTTAAGAGACAGGCATTTATCTTCCTGAAAATGAAATATCCACAACAGAGAGGATGAAGATAGAATATCTGAAGTTAGTAAGGTGTCAGTGCTGTCTATCATCTCTATTCATACACATTCCTTCATTCAGCTTCAGATTTACTGTTTTCTAATCCACATGCTCGCTTGCAAGGTTAAGACTTCCCGTAAAAGCCATCTGTATTGTCTCATGTCTTTTTCAAACTCTCTCCTGCTCTGCCTCCGGTTCCTTTTATCAATATAGATAGTGGGAAAGGAAGAAATATTTATCATCTGGTTTGGTTTTTGTTCAAATAACAGTCAAACACTCTGAATACGATAGCTTAAAATTTTAACCCAAATTGAATTCCCTCAAAAAAAAAAAAAAGTTGTAGAAAAGCAGCTGAATAAGGCACGCACCGAGGACAGGACATATACTGCTATCATTCCTGCAACACTCAACTACTTACCACAGGGTGGGGAGAGGCAGACCTATTTTTTTGAGCTGATACTTAAGTATTCATATGGATTTTGCTTAGATTGGCAGCAACACTTAAATGAACAGTTTTGTGAAGAAATAGACACTAAAGATAATGTTATTCTTGTTGTTTCCAAGGCAACGGACATGCTTGATGGAATATATCCATCACGTGTGCTCTGTAACCATCTGGTTTCACAGTCCTCATTTCAGACACTCTAGGAATGAAATGTAGGTAAACTTTAATCAGGTTTGTAATTACTGTTGTCCTTACAGAAATTATTTAACATGATTTTGCAGCTGCCTCAGCATAAGGCCCAAAGGTCTTTTTAGGGTTTTATTGCCACTTTTAGGGAATATTTTAAGAATTGTTATTGTACTTTAGCTACAGATGCCACTGTTTCTTCTTGGTTTCTGAAACTGTGCTATAATGACATCACATTAAGACTTTTTTTTCCAGGCTCCAAAAAGGTCACAGTTATTTTTTCCAAATGGCTCTGTCAAACATAAAAATTAACCATACTTTGAGCTGGATTTTCTGTATTTGTAATGTATGTTTATGTTAGAGTTTCTGTCAAAACAGGGATTAAAGATAAATGTAGCTAATTAAAAGAACATTTGCTTAGAGCTCCTGGTAATAGATACCTCATTGTGGGGTCTTGAGGTAAAGCTTACTTTAACAACTGATTCAGTTTATGGGATTGTGTTTGAACATTATAGAAGGTTATTTCAATTTTCCAAATTGTGCATATTAACCTGAGAACAATCAAGTTAAGTCTATAAGTAAATTGCAGAAGAGAAGTCAGGGTGTACATGCTAGCTATGTAAAATGTTCTTGTCGGCTCTACTTCCTACACTTCATCATTTCAAATAATGCTTCCCAGCAGTATGTGTAAGTGAAAACTGGTTTTACAGAAGGGAAAAAATCTGTCTGGCACTGGATGAGTCAATAAGTTGCAAACTGTAGTGTAAGGTAGAGAAAAAATTGAAAAGATCCCATATCAAATTAGGTAATTGTTTCTTTTTATCTTACTTTATTTTACTAAACAGCTGTGCCCACAACATTAATTTCATTGCACATGACATCTGTGTTATCCTAGGGACTCCTGTGCTGGGGAAAAGGTCAATGCCAACTGCAATTGCATCAAGTTTCCATAAACTTTCAATGGCCAATAATATTTTGTGCTTTATAAAAAGCAAGGAAAAATAATAATGTATTTGCATAGCGCCTTTCATATTAAGGGATTTCAAAGAGGACTACAAACTGTAGGCCCAATCCTTTAGTTCTTGTATAAACAAAACTCCTATTGATTTCAGCAAACTTTTGCCAGAATAAAGAGGACAGAGGAAAGGTGTCAGGATTTGGCTCTGCATACTGCATGCAGCAATCACTTCATCCACTAATAAAGTTCAGTCACTTCTTGGATGGGACTTGGCATGATGAGTGGTTGTGAGCTGACAAGTTCTCTAATTAACATTTCAGATTTTGGTGGGGCAAACTTTGATAAATTGAGAGAACTGGTTAGGAAAGACAGCTGGGACTGAGGAGTTCAGGGTCTTCAAAGTGGAGAAGGTATGGAATTGCTTCAGGTCAAAGATACTGAAGAATATATAAAAGTATCACAAGCAATGGTGACAACCACAAAGGGAGGTGTTTCAGACCTGGCTGGAGGAACTGCTATCTCAAGAAGGATATTGGCAATAAGTAGGGATACAGAAGCTGAAAAAAGGACTGCTCTAGAAGGAAATCCTTGATATCAAATTCAAAAAGGGTGGGAATAAAGGGAGACTGACTGATGTCAACCTGAATTGTGCTTAGCAAGGAAAAATAGAAACCCCAGACTTTGTCCACTGCAGGTAAACAGAAGTGGAACTTCTGTCCATTGAGAATGGGATAGAAATTAAATGTATCTTTGACCTGGAGACAAAGCATGAAAAATCATTTGTCCCATTGTTCCGCAAGAATGACAATACTGATCATGAGGACAAAGGGGAGGAGATCAACGGGAGTGAGGCATCCAAGTGAGAATTTCAACTTGAAATTTCAGCTTGTGTGTGGTTGATGTTGCCCATCTCCATCCCAGGAGACAGAAAGATCTGCTGTTGAGAACTGCAAGCTTGGTAGCAAGTGCAGTCACCATTTGGTTCAAGTGAGCACTGGCACTTCAGGCCAAGAGAAAGGAAAGCAAGGAAAATGTCTATATTTAAGTGTGGGAAAAGGTATCCAGACAGCCATGGACATGTAAGTCTAACCTAAATGGGCTCTAGAGCAGGCTTTGAAAGAGGTAAATGAAAAACAGTATAATATAAATAGTAGTTTTAGCAAAGGTAGATTGTATTGAACTATTTCTATTTAGTTTCTAATTTTCTGAACAAAAATAATGTGGTAAATATCATCTATCAAGATTTCAGGAAAACATGCTCTGAAAACAAATGGGCAGTCTTTACTTGTTACAATGAGACAAATCAGGAGAGGAGTTGTAAAGTAGGTAACAGGAAACATGATGGTGGACAGCAGCAGGGTCTGTGAAAAGGGAATGGATCAAACCAGACAGATTACCAACACTTATTTTGTTTAATATCTTCTTTGTGACTTGACACAATCATTAATAGAGTCCTGAAAAGGTTTGCTAAGTCTATTATTTACTAAGTCTACTATGTAGACTTTGGAAGCACTGCCAATACATGTCTTTTCGAAAAGACAGAGCAGAAGGGCCCAAATAGCAGTGGGATAAAATATAGGATAAAATATAATAATAAGATTAATAAAAAAAATGCTAGAATCTCAGAGCTCTATTAGTAAAAAAGTTGTGAAAGACTCTCTTTTACTCATTGATCGAGGACTGTCTGAGAGGAGGGGGAACGCGTGTTCACACACGTTGATAGTGATAGGACAAGGGGAAATGGTTACAAACTAAGACAGGGGAGATTTAGGTTGGATATTAGGAGGAAGTTTTTCACTCAGAGGGTGGTGAGGCACTGGAACAGGTTGCCCAGAGAGGTTGTGGATGCCCCATCCCTGGAGGCATTCAAGGCCAGGCTGGATGTGGCGCTGGGGAGCCTGCTCTAGTAGTTGGCAACCCTGCCCAGAGCAGGGGGGTTGAAACTAGATGATCTTTAAGGTCCTTTTCAACCTATGCCGTTCTATGATTCTATGATTCTATGAATATATAATATATCATAACCATGAAAAGACAAATGTAGTCTCAGAATTCTCCAGTGAAATTATTGCTAGTGGGGACAAAGAAATGCTAGTATCATCATGCAAGGCTCTGGCTAGACCTCTTCTCAAGCACTATATGCTTGTCTGCCCATTCATGGCTAAGAAAGGCCATTTGAAAGTCTAGGAGATGCAGGTGAGGATTCAAGAAGGTTCAAAAGAAGTATCTTTGTCCTGACAAGAGGATGATAGAAGAGCTTGGCTTGCTTACTCTGGCCAGAAGGAGATAAGAGGAAGAGCATGGGGAAAGCAGCAGGAAAAAAAGAGTCATTTAAGCTAAATTAAAATATTTTCACATGTGCAATGGGTGTAAAATGAGGAGAAACAAGTTTAAGCTGGAAATGAGAAAGCGGCTCCTCATTGTTAGAGCAAGTGCGTTTTGGAATATTTGCCATTTGAGTAACACGGGCCAAAACCCAACAACTTCTTTTATGTCGGAGCCTGAAGATTGTATGAAAGAAATTATACATTGTGTTTGTTTGCAGTAACAGGGGAATCGACTTAATGGCCCAGAAAGTTGCTTGGAGCCCTGTGTTCTGATATCCTCCACAGCAAACACTGTTTCTGTAGAAGAGATTTGAATAGAAATTAAACGCAGTACTGTTGAAATTGAAGTGGGAATTTAAGTTCCCCGAGAGTAATTAGCCATGCTGTGTGTGGTCGGGACATGGAAGAGGCATTTAATGGCTGTAAATATCAGTAGGTCTTTAAGTGGTGGATGAGATTGTAGCTATTGGGATATTCATACACTAATATTCTCTTAAGTTCAGGGGATGTGTCCTTTTGAATGGCACCTATTAATGAAGTGCTGAGATACTGGTTTAGCATTCACCTAGGTGACAACTGGCTAAGTATGTCTGACCATCCCTGTCTGTCTCCCAGATCAGCAACGGAAAATGTCCTGTTTGTAGAAATTGCTTTGAAAGCACAAACTGCTATCAAAGTAACCCACTTGTGAGAACTGAGGAAACATACAACTGCGCCACTTTCATGCAGCAGGATGCTAAATATAGCAAAGAGAGGAAATCAATCTCCGTTTCCCTAAATACAAAGATACTTTTTAGCAAAATGATTCAATTTAATTGATTAATGTTCTTAATATATTGTTTCAATATTTTAGTTTTACCTCCAAAATTAAACTGGATCAGGGAGAGGTATCTTGAAACATCCTGAATGTAGGTAAGCTTTTACCAGCACCAATACTGCCTGGCTTATGACATTTGTTGTCTAATAATATGATAACATGAAACACTCAGTGATAGCTCTCTTTCTCTAAACTACTAAAAAACATTAAGAATTAATTATGTTTGAGGCATGTCATTAATTGTGGTGTAATTTCCACCATGTGTATAATATTTAACTGCACATTTTGTCACAGTACAATTATAGGAAATGTTTTTCCAAGATGTCTCTCTGACTATATATACATTGTGGTTGCTGTAATTATTTTCCCCAGTGATAATGTACAACATTCCCAGGGTCCTGTCTTATAAAATGTTTGCTGATAGACAGGATACATAAAGAGCAGTGCAGTGTAGTTTTCTGCCATTTTTATACTTAGTTGAGGAAGAAGTTTGAAAAGTTGTACAGCCTGTGCACATATATTTGTCTCTGCTTTCTCATTTATACTACACACATGTCCGGTACTTTGTTTTCAGTGCTATGATGCTCTAAGTCCCCCAAGACCCTAAAACAACTGAGTGAAATTAACACCGGAAAAATATATGATAATTTGCTTCAAAATAACCATTGCTATTTGAAGTATGCTGTGCAGTGTGGTTCTCTGAATTTTCACCCTCACTGTATATGTGGATGCAATAATGATGGGCATGCAATTAGTCAGCAGTTGGCAGACGCTGCACAAGTCACTGCTCTACACTTAATCTCTTCCTGGAATCTTGGGAGAATAATATTTGCATTGGCTTATAACCAAAAATCATCTTAAATACAACTTGATTTTGTATATTTTACCCAATTGTATAATTGTATGGATAAAATGTGTATATAGTAAATGGCATATGCTACGTAGAATTTTCCCAAGTATAGTATTAACTGTTTTAAAAACCATTTTTCCTGACATATGGTAACATAATGTGGCCAACACACCTGTCTGGCTGGATAGAAAAACTGAAAAAAAAAAGAAATAAAAAATGATCTGATTCTTCTTTTGCTTCCACCTGGCAGATGAAGAGATTTCACTGATGTCATAATTGTTATACTATTACATGCTTAGTGCAAACCAGAGAAGAACCTTGCCTATTGTTTTATCAAGGCTGGAGTAATATTTTTCTGATGTACCTACCCCCCCCCCCCCCCCAAGAAAAAAAAAGCCTACACAAAACATCTGTAATGCTGTGGATCATATTTTTAAGCTTGATTTTCTAAAAGAGTTGACATTAAGAATCTCTACCTATATTGTTGGAAAAATGAGACTTTGAATTTTAGTATAGTTACAGTTTAAACAAAATTTACACTCAAAAGCTTTGAAATGACAGACTGATTCCACTCGCTAGGAATTTAAATTCTGATCTGCCACCATGGTAAGAGTCAAATAAGTCTGAATTAGTCAGTCTTGTTACTTGTGCTTCATTGGACATCTGAATCTGATCCTTTTCTCAGTCATATTCGGTCCCCAGTTTTATCTTAAGTCCATCTAAATGTGCAGACAAATACACTGTAATGTAACCCTGTCTGACTATACAATGAAAACATACAGCTTAGAAGACTTGAGATCTGCCCTGCTGAAGTCCTTGGAGAGTTTTTCATGGATTTACCAAAGACGAGGGAGGCTCTACACATCACCACTGTGACTGCATCCAGTCCATTTGCATGTACCTCATGGCTGCCTCCTCCACCCAGGAAACTACTGTGAGAAACCTAGTTGTTCTGAGAGTGTACAATGGAGCCACAACTACCCAGTCATAGGCAAGCAGTTGAGTGTTTCTTCAGTCTTCCTACCTATAAAATAGTTTAATATGTGGAAGTCATAAATAAAAATGTCTTTGTACATTTTTAGAACTTTGTTATTACGAAATCAAATTACGAGGGTTATAAAATTCCTGAAAATGCTTGCAACGTAACATAACTTAACATAAAACAATTTCTGAATGCATGAAAAAAGTTATTAAAATAAAAAACAATGGACTTTGTTTCTCCACAAAAATGGTGTATATTGGTTTGTTAACTTCTAGATTCAGGTTTCTTCGTATTAATGAAGAATGAAATCATTGAGGGAAGACAAGTGTAAACCAGAACTAACCTAAAGTTGTAGTGTTCTAATTGTCAGTATCCAGAGACCACCAATAGCAGCAGTCTGCAGTTGTTCATAAAATCATATCTTTCTTTCTTTCTTTTTTTTTTTTTTTTGGATTTATAAGACTTAGTTTCAGATATCAAGAGGTTGAAATGATATATTTTAAGTTGATGAGAGCATTACTTCAAGGCACTGTACAGCAAAGAGAAGGCTAAATGTAAATAGAGTAAAAAGGAGGACATTTAAACTAAGCTTCTAACTTTGAGCTCTTTGGAGTTTTTTTTTTTCCCAGGAAAAAATGAATTGCTGAATTCTTGAGACTTTTAAAGTTGATCTAGACGAGACATTAGAAAGTACAGGAAACAATCTTTCATTGGCAGGAAAAGGGCAAGATGACTTTTACTTTTCTGGTGATCAATTCTATTATTTTAAGTGGTTTTGCCATCCAAAGGGCACAAAAGACAGCAATTATGATAAGCTACAAGATAATGATACAGGCCCTGTTTTATTTCATAGTGCTTTTTCTCTAATTGATAGCAAAAAGAGAAGTATTGAGAAAATGTTGCTTTAATGCTTTATTCATGAAGGATTTCCTGATGATGAGCTTTGTGAAGAGCATCCCCTGTGCTGCAGAGACAGATGTTTTCTGTGGCCCTGATTCAATAAAACAATCCTATTCAGGAAAGCGGTTAAGCCAGAGAATATCCCGACAACCTGAGGATGAGAACATGACAAATTTTCAGTACTAAAAAGATCTAAAAACGTATGCTTTAATGTGACTTCTTTGACTGACATTCAGCTTCCCTCAGAATTATCCAGGGAGGAATTGAAAGCAGGTTAACTGGGGGCCTGAATAGATGTATAATCTTTTATAGATCTGATTTTTCCATTACCTATGAACTGCACCGAATCTCAGACTAACTTCAGGTCAGATTATTCCAATTTTGACAATTATTTCTCCTGATCCAGTTCTAAATCTCCAGCTTGAGGCCTTCCCTGACATGGATAATCAATGTCCAAGTGACATTTGACTGCAGAACTTCTTACTTGTGTGGGCCCTTATGAGGCCAAGATCAAGAGCTGGATGACTACACTAAAAGTTTTCTCAGTTTTTTTTCTTTTCAGCTCTGAAATTTTCATCTGCATTGCCACAGTTGTAGGACCAAGTCAAAGCAGTTCTTTGCGATCGTTTTTCCAGCAGATTGTGCCACAGACTGAAAGACCTCGAGAGGTGATGACACAGCCAAAAGCTAGACCCCACAAGTTTCTGAGTACCTTCTGCTCCCAGCAACTACTTTGGAGGGTGAAAGCATTCAGCACTAGAGAGGATCTTGTCTTTTCCATAGCTTGCTTGTTGCATCGTCATTCTTATTACCGTGGAACATATAAAACACACAATAATCCCTTTCCCTGCCTTAAACACATTCACCTGCTCATTTCTGTGGACCAGAGCTGATGCACTTACTTCTGCCAAGGTGGAAATATGCGGGCAGTGGCCAGTCTTGATGACTGACCTCTGTTCTGTTATAAACTCCATTATTTCATACGGGGTCCATATGGCAGTTTTCTTCCCTTCCCTTCCCCCTTTCCTTCTTCTGACTCTCCAAAGGTCTGGGGTTTTGTATGCCTTTTGCAGTGTAACCCCATGAGTATTTCAGTTCTGTTGGCACTTTCCATAGCAGTATTAATAATGACATTTTGCTGGCACAGGGCCAGCTGTAAAAATTTATGGAGTAATTTTGTAATAGAGCTGCAAGAGCTTAGCAAAAACCCAGCAGGTGAACAAGCTTTCTCCCTCACTCCTTTAAAATAAAAGCTCTCCCATTCCTCAAGCTTTGCAAAGCCTTTGCACCACAGTTTCTTGGAGGTGAGATGTTCATATTTTAACATGACAGGTCTAGCAACCAGCGTTCTCCTGTGGCACTCCCACCTCCAGCTGCAAAGCTGTACCCCTGGTCCACATCCCGAGCCATGCTCAGTGCAAAAATTGAATATAAAATTGCTGCTTTCCCCTTGCCCTCCACCTTCCAGCTGCATATTCCCACCCTGGTTCCCTGCTTGGAGCAATGATTTAATAAATATATCTACAACAATCATCAGCGCCTCTGTCTGCCCTCCCCCTCCCAGCTGCAGTTTCCCACCCTTATTTCTCTTCTCTGCCATGATTAGTACATATGTTTAAAATAAAACTCATCGTCTCCTTCTCCCTTCCTCCTCCCAGCTGTGGATTCTTCCCTGCCTCCACCTTACCCAGATTTTCAGCCCTGGTTTGTAGGCATATTTCACAGAAAAATTGAACCTCTGACAATGCCTCACCTTCACGATGACTGCCGTTTCTCCATTTCAGTTTGAACAGTGGACTTCAATATGAAATCAGATCATAGCTTTCAGTTGTGCTGTCATCAAGCCCATGAGCAATCTCAAGAGAGCAGAAAGATTCCTCTGTATTCGAATCTTTTCTGCCAGTGTCTTGGTTGTGAGGGGCAAGATCCTGAAAGGCAAGGCTGTAGCTTGGATTGAACTCCTGTGTGAAGGATGTAAAGGCTCTTCAGGAGAGGAAGGAGGTTTCAGGAACCTCTTGGTTCAGATGTATGTGACTGATTTACAGAATCACAGAATAACAAAATAGCTGAGGCTGGCGGGCACCTCTGGAGATCGTTTGGTCCAACACCATGATTCTAGTAGGATTAACTACAGCAGATATCTCAGGGCTGTGTCTAGTCAGGTTTGAACATCTCCAAGACTGGGGACTCCACAACCTCTCTGTGCTAGTGTTCAACTACACTCACAGTAAACCAGTTTTTCTTAAGTTTAAACAGAATTTCCTCTATTTCAGTTTGTGCCTGTTGCCTCTTGTCCTGTTAGTGGACACTATGGAGAAGAGTCTGGTTCCATCTTCTTTACATCCCCCATCAGGTGTTTGTACACATGGATAAGATCCCCCTGAGGCTTCCCTTCTCCAGGATGAAGAGTTCCATCTCTCTCAGCCTTTCCTCATAAGAGAGATGCTCCTGTCCCTTGATCATTTTTGTGGCTCTTGGTTGGACTCTGTCCTGTGTATCCATGTCTCTCTTGTACTGGGGAGCCCAGAAATGGGCACAGTGCTCCAGGTGTGGCCTCACCATTGCTGAGCAGGTTGTTAAGATCACCTCCTTCAACCTGATGGGAGGGATGTTTTCTAATGCAGCCCCAGAGGCTGTTGGCCTTCTTCGTGAAAGAGACACATTGCTGGCTCATGGTCAGCTTGTCCACCAACAGCCCCTAAGGCCTTTTCTGCAAAGCTACTTTCCACCTTGTGCTGGTGCATAGGGGTTATTCCTCCCTGGGTGCAGGACTTTGTGTTTCCCCTTGATGAGGTTCTGTCGGCCTGTTTCTCCTTCCTGTCAAGGTCCCATGGAATGGTAGTCCAGGCATATGGTATAGCAACCACTCCTCACAGTTTTGTGTCATCTGCAAGTTTGCTGAGGGTGCACTCTGCCCCACCATTCAGGTCTTTAATAAAGTTGTTAAACAGGACTGGTTCAGTATCAATCCCTGGGGTACACCACTAGCGACTTGCCTCCAGCTGGACTTCATGCCACTGATCACAACCCTTTGAACCTAACAGTTCAGCCAGTTTTCATTCACCTCACTGACCATTTATCTAGCCCATAGGTCTGGAACAGGTTGCCCAGAGAATTTGTGGATGCTTCATCCATGGAAGTGCTCAAGGCCAGGTTGGATGGGGCTCTGGGCAACCTGGTTTAGTGGAAGGTGTCCCTGCCCATGGCAGGGGGGTTGGAACTAGATGGTCTTTAAGGTCCCTTCCAACCCAAGACATCTGGTGATTCTATGATTCCCTTAGGATCCATGGAAGCGTCTCATCAGGTCCCATGGACTTTTGCACCTTCTGGTTCTTTAGATGGTCTCAGACCTGATTTTCTCCTACAGTGGGTGATTCTTCATTCTCCCAGTCCCTGCCTTTGCCTTCTGTGACTTGAGCAGTGTGGCTAGAACACTTGCTGGTGAAGACTGAGGCCAAAAAGTCATTAAGAACCTCAGCCTTCTCCATATCCTGGGTAAACAGGTCTTCCCATTTCATTCTGGAAAGGGCATTTGATATCTTTCAGTCCTTAGGAACCTCCCCTGATCACCATAATCTTTCAGAGATAATTGACAGTGGCCTTGCCATAACCAGCCAACTCTATCAGCACCCATGGATGCATCCCGTTAGCTTCCATGAGCTTGTGTATATCCAAATTGTTTAAATGTTCCCTAACCTGATCCTCCTCTATTTAGGATTAGTCAGGATAGAACATGAGGGAATGGCACAAAGCTGTACCAGGGGAGGTTCACACTGGACATTAGGAAAAATTTCTTTACCGTGAGGGTAGTCAAACACTGGAACAGGCTTCCTAGAGAGGTGGTTGATGCCCCATGCCTGTTGGTGGTCAAGAGGCATTTGGATAATGCCCTCATTAATATGCTTTAACTTTTGTTTAGCCCTGATGTAGTCAAACTTGATGATCTTTGTCAGTCCCTTCCAACTATTCATAGAATCATAGAATCATAGAATCATAGAATGGCCTGGGTTGAAAAGGACCTTAAAGATCATCTAGTTTCAACCCCCCTGCTCTGGGCAGGGTTGCCAACTACTAGAGCAGGCTGCCTAGCACCACATCCAGCCTGGCCTTGAATGCTTCCAGGGATGGGGCATCCACAACCTCTCTGGGCAACCTGTTCCAGTGCCTCACCATCTAACCTAAANATTCCATTCCATTCCATTCCATTCCATTCCATTCCATGTTGGTCTGCTTTGTAATCTGGACCTATAAGCTCCCAGGTGGTCATCATCTGGCCCCAGCCAGAGCTTCAGGTGATCCTGCTGCTTTCTTACACAAAGGGCAACTCACCCTTCTCAGCTTCCCAGTCTGTTCTTACTAAAAAACCTGCATCCAGCCATGGCAGTGCTCCAGTTATGTGAGCTATCCCACCATGCCCTTGTGATTCCAATGAGACTGTAGCCCTGCAACTGCATGCAGACCTTTAAGTCCTCCTGTTTGTTCTCCATGCTGCTTGCATTAGTGGAATGCACTAGTGCACTTCAGAGAGGTGCCCAGTCATGCTAATTCCCCAAAAGAGGAACGAGAGTTTTCCCCATAATGCTGTCCTGAAGGCACTTTTTTATTTCTATGCATTTGCTTGGGGTGGGATCCCTTCAGCCCTGTTTTGTTGATTACATTTTGTCAAATGGATACCATCTCTTCCTAGCATTTCTTGATTGTTCCATGATTGTAAAAAATAGATCCCTGTTGTCAACACCAACTGTTCAACCAGTTGTTGACCCACAAGGTCTGTCTTGTCCTCTTCAGGCCCATGGCATATGAAAGTGGAGAGACCTAAGGAGCTATGTTTTGGATAACAGTCAAGAATGAAGCATGTGGCATTTTATGAAAAGTCTTGTGAACTTGCTGTTGCAGGGAACACTCCCAAATTCACTCAAAGTACACATACATACCAAGGAAAGGTCATTCTCTTTCCTACTCATTGTGCTCTGCAAGGACTCTAGAGGGCTGGTGAACTTCTAGGCTAGACTTGGACCAGTAGGAAATGTTGAAAGCCAGAAATCCCTGCTCAGACTCTGCCGACTAATCTCTACCTACCTTACTCTGAGATGCTGATAGCATGTATCAAGCCAAGCTCTTTGTGGCAGGCACTGGGCTGGTGCTCTGCATGATGCAGAGGGATGAGGCAAGCTGCATGTACAAAGGGACTTTCTGGAGGTGCAGCAATCACTCAGGAATAATGTTGAGTCCACAGAAAATTTGGTTTGGGGGTAGATACTACTGGAACTATTTGGGGGTGTCCCAGAGGGTTACAGTACCTACAAATTGGGTGATCTATCTTGTGCTAGTGTCTTTTGGGAACAATCCCACAGAATAATAAAGAAAGGGTCACTATTATACAATGGTAGAAATATATTGGTGTTGATGGTATGTTCAGAACCACACCTGGTTCAAAGTTCTTTGCCCATGCAGCTTATGTACTGCCATCTGGGACATGCATCAGCTTTCTGGGGAATGACAGAGCTGTTGGAAGCATGATGCTGGAACAGAAGCCGGGTGATACTTACTACTGTGTCCCATGAAGAAGACCTGCTCTGCTGACATTTCTTGGAGTGGAGCCACAATCTCCTTGCCTACTTTGGAGTGGCCAGCATTCCTAGTGATGCTAATAAATAAAATCCAAGATATTTTGCAGGCTGTGTTTTATTGCATTTAATCAGTGCCTTGCAAAGTAAAGAGGGGTTGAAATTGTACACTGTTAGACAGTGTTGGGTGACTTATTATAATTGTTATTTAAAGGAACTGGTCATTAAGAATTAAAGAATAAGAAAAAGCTTCTGTTCCACAGTGTTTCTAGTGGGCTGGAATAGATCAATGTCTAATCTTTCACCTAAATAGGAATCCACAGACTCCCTCAACTACTCTTGTTTCCGAGTCAGTCTCTAGCTGAGACAGCATTCCAGAAAGACGATAAAATTATCCTTGATCAAAACAATGTTCTTATTCTCCACTCTGGCTGGACAAGCTCTGTGGAAGAAGTGGCTGCTGAGAGAGGGAAAGGAGAAATGCCAACATTATGCTGTCTTGGGACCACTCCACCTTCCGGAACAGAGAAAGCTGGAACAGCTCTGCATTTTGCAGAAACATGCACTCTACTCCACTAGCCTCTGCTGGCCCTACCTCACCTCTCCCCTGACATCTTTTCAGCATACTGTTCTCCAGACTATTAACCTGTGCCTGTGGAACAAAGAGTGAATTAGTGAACAGGCTTATGCAGTAAGCCCAGACAGAAAACTGTCTAACATTACAGGTTTCACCACAAGAGAGACCTTTGACTGTGTGGTCCAAGTACAACAGTGGAACAAACATTCAGTGGATGCAGAAAGCTGCAGGTCAGGGCAACCACAACATACAGAAAACTCACCAAATACTCATTAATCAGAAGCAAGAAGTCTTTTTTCAATGACCAGATTGGTGTCATCTGGTAGAAATACTTAAGGTCCGTCAGTATTTGTTACTTGTCAGTAATTTGTAGCTGGAAGAATAACACCTGCAATAGCTAAGGTTGGAGTGCAGCTCATGTTCTGCTTTATGGTCTCATCCAAAGCCCATCAAAGCTGGGACGGATTCTTTGGCTTCAACTGTCTTTCAGTCAAGTATTAATCTAATGGACCATAACCATCTCAGACAAATTCCTTTTATATCAAAATGCTCTCAGAAACTGCCTTTTATTTGTTTGTTTGTTTCATCAAAGTGCATCCAGCTGTTCCTGTGCTTGTATTGGTACAATTTGACCCAGACATTCCAATGGAAACTTGTATGCATATGTGTCAGTAACAGCTGAATCAATTTTCTTCAAACTTCCCTTAAATCTAATGGCAATGTAGAGAATGTGATTTGCCTGTCCGAACTTTATTAGCTCACTAATTTTAAGATTATTAACACTGGGCTTTTTCACTTCTGCTCAATATGTTTTGAATTCCTTCTCTTTGCTCATACGAAAATGTTGTTAAGCAATGGGTTATTCTGAATTGTAAATGTCGAGCAAAGCTTAAGCACATATTAGGATAGTACAATGCAAAGAGAAAGTGGCAGTGATCTCTTCAATACTTCCAGCTGCTATTGGCTACATGACATGATAATAATAATAGCTTGCATTTCTGTAGAATATTTAGCTTCAGGAAAAACCTTCAAGGATTTATGAATTCCATATGCTTATAAGTGTCTTTAAATACTGTGAGGGATTTACAGTATGAGAAAGTGTTTGGTCCTAGGAGGTGCTGACTGTCCATGGGCAAGGAGGAATACAATTGTGTTTAGGACTTGCTGCAAATGCCATCTACTTTGATGTCATACATCTGTTCAGCTGTTGAGTTCAGCAAACTCTGCCCACTGGGGCAGGATGTGTCCCAGGCAGGATATGGAGGAGAAGCAAAACTCCAGGAAACTGAGTCAAACAAATTCTGAAGGAGACAAGAAACAGGATTAAAAGAAAGGGACTTGCTGGGAAAATTAATAAAGAAATGCCATCCAAGTTCTCTACTGAAAGATGGTAAACTTCTAGAAAATGTAGGTTGTCTACTATAACCTACAGAAAACCCACTGCTTTCAAAACCTTTTAATCTTTTATTCTAAACGATTGAACTGTGATGTGTTTTTGAGAAGGCTGCTGTACGAAAGCTTCCAGAAAATTGACTATTCAGCCTAAATGGACCTTGCAGGATGAGGCTGACAAGTGCACTGGTTACTGCAATCCAAGATCTAGTCTGAGGCCAGGAGAATTAGAGCCTTTCTCTCAGGGAAGGGTAAGGTGTCCTCCAAGGAACCAGAATATAGGGCAGAAGAGCAATTTGTCCTGTTCATCGAAGATATGACCAAGGGTGCCCGAGATGAGGGGCTGGAAACTCCACCTTCTGTTCATAGGGACAGTATTTCATGATATTGAAAATTCATGGCATACTAACATGTATTGCTTGAAATGATGAAATGCTTCATTTTGATGCTTTCAGTCAGCATGTTTCATCGTTCCTATTCTCAAATGAAAACATTTTGGTTTGCTGAAGTGCCTAGACCACCTGAGTTAACATTCATCTACATCTCTGGATGTATAACTTGGATGTTGCAAGGCTGATGTTCACCACTGTGGTTTCAGCTACCTGACCTTGTGCTTGGCCCTGTAGTCTGTTGGCTCCTGTGGGTCACCACAAGGCCTTCTCAGAGGGGGGACTTTTCCCGTTGTTGGGAGGGTGATCTGGCCAAGGGGAGCCTGTAGTTTGAAGGGAAGAGTGCATAGGACACCTGTTGTTGTTGTACATTATATATGACAGAGAGATTACACTGAGAATATACACCAAATGTGGTATCAAGGCTGTAGTGTAATGTGAAGGGGAGATGTCTTACCCCATGCTGCACTATGGGACTGTTGGAATAAAATGGTGTGAAGAGAAAAGGGAAAAATAAGAGAAATGGGAGAAATTCAGAAAGCAATATTACTCCAGGTGTTTTGATATTGGAGAGTGCAATGCTATTGTAGAAGAGAACAAGAGATAAATGTAGTTGTGGCGATAAGGAAAACAGGATAGAGGAGGCAGAAAAAAATCAGAGATGATCTAGTTTATGTTTCAGGTAGACAAATGATGTAGACAAATACATTTCCAGCTACCTATTATATAACAGCAAAAAGCATCACCTGCCATTTTGTTTCTGTTTAGAATATGCTGTGTGAATAGGCTCCTTGTCCAGAAGTGCAGAGGTTTGGCTGCCTTGACATGCACTGTTCCAACCCCTGCTTCTGCTTGTAGAATTTATTCTGCCCTCTCCTGGAGTCAGACACAGAGCTGAAAACACACAGGATGTCTAAAATGATGAGCAAATGCCAAAGGCAACAACTTCCTAGACAATATGTAGAGAGCTGGCAGTCATCACAGGTTTGAAATCTGAAGATTACATGCCTAGCATGTTCCCCTGTACTATGGTCATGGTCCTCAGACATCTTTAAATTTCATTTTCTTCCCAGCATCTTGTATGTGGGTTTTGTATGTGAAATCTTTAAAAAAAAAAAAAAAGCATGAAAAAAGAAAAAGAAAAAGAAAAATACAAAGTCTTGCAGGTAAACTCAAGGTTTACTTGGACAACTAGGGACACCTCCAGCTCTTCTTGCATCACCTCCTGCTGGGGTGTGACACATCCACTCTCCTCAGTTTGGTATGTTTAGGGTGCAGAGAGGGCACTAAGACACTGGTGAAGATTTTTTCTTAAGACTAATCTATTGCATGTTAAGTCAATCTATTTCCAGAGGGACACAGCTACTAGTCAGTCTTCTAAAACTACATGAATTAGCAACAGATGTTTTCTCAGTTGTACAATGGAAAACATTTTTTTTCTTCTTCTGAAGGAAAGGACATATTTCTCTGGACTTGGTACAGTCTGCTATGGTTTGGGTATGGTCTTCATCCACAATAGCTTTGGTAACAACACATATAATATAAGACAACAGTCTTGCCTTCAGTTATTTAAGAGAAACCTGACTCCACTCCTGAGACAATATAACTCTGGCCAAAGGAAGTTCAGTTGGCTTCTTCTTTCTCTGAAAAACAGACCACACAATTGTGGTGGATGAAAGAGTAGCCAAAAAATTAAGAGATCATTTTCAGACAAATATCTTTTTTTTTTTCCCCCAATACAGTATTTTTTTCCCAGTCCTCCCACTCTTGCAATATGAACTACTGAATATGCTTCATGAAATTACCATCTACTGCTCAGTTGTTTATTTTTGTAATAATTGGATTTTATTTCATTTGTTTGCCTTTTGACCCTCTTTTGATTATTGAGAGTTTTAATGATCAAGGGATCTCTAGATTAGTCTCTTTAATGCCATATGCTTCCCACAGAAAATTGTAAGAATTTCACTGACAGTATTGATACTCTGATTTATTCCCACAATCAAACAAGTACTAAAGTTACAAGCAAGGGATTTTGAGTCCTCTGCTAACTTTCCTTCTGATGCTGTTTTTCTATCACATCACTTCTTTGTGAAATTCATTTAAAACTTGAAACCCAATCATGTGGTTTATCTTAGATTTTTTTTAAATCAGCTTGGTTTCTTCCAGTAACTTCATAGCTGAGTCAAGTTTGTTGATCCTTGTAGCTGCTTTTTGTTAAACAATCTGCTGAATTGTAAAATGCACATTTGAGCAAAATGTTAGACTTGAAATGCCACCAAGTATATTCTGTTTCTGAAACACCCTGGTATTCTAAATCACTTAGTGATTTGAAAGTCAATGGAATGAAGGTCAGGAGAAATGAAAGAACTAGATTTACTGTTAATCTGATATTTGGAAGTGACATTTCATTCTGCATGTGGATGCTGAAAAAGCTGCTAAAGCCAGACTTTATTAAAACGTTATAATTACTGGTTCCTCTAATCCCCAAATACAACATTGTTTGATGAAAACAATATAATCTTCAGTCCCTTCACTTCACCATCTATTGTTTTATACCAGTTATTTATAAAAGGAAATGTCTGACTTTTTAAAATGGAATAGTTGGATCATTATTTGATTAATTTCTTCTCCCTCTGCATTATCAGTCTGGATTTAAATAGCGGGTCATTGTGTTCTCATTATCTCATGTTTTAATCCTTTTGCTTTGGTCTTTTCTCTATCAAAATGAACCTCACTTCTCCCCAGCTCCCCATTAGAAACTCTATACTTACTATACCATTGCGCTCAAAAAGTGACCCTTGTCCTCTTTGGCATACCAAGAGGAGCCGTGGGCTAGATGGAGACTGAGGCACACATCAGTGCAGATGTCCATGGCCGTACCCATTGTCTTAGCTGGAAATCATTCCTACCTGAGAAGCCTAACAGGTTGCTTCCTTCAGTGCTAACTGATAGCACTGTGTGTTTTGGGCTTCTGCCCAACAAGAAAATTGGCTCCAATTGAATTCTGCAAAGAATTATTAAAGGTAGATGAAGATAGACACCCTCTTCCTCCACCTACTGTAAGAATACAACAAGCAAAATGTAGATAATACAAAATGTCAGGCAACCAACTAAGCAGCACAGTTTAGCTAATGTTTGGAGACTGTGGTGTTGTATGGAGATCACTGTGCCATGTCATGTTGTGTGATACAGCTGTCTGAATTCAATTTTGATGTTGCTCATACAAGACTTCCTTGGGTGAGACTGCCAACTAGGGCGACTAGTTAAAGGTTT
>VXAA01007161.1:23438-33762 GCA_013399115.1 Anseranas semipalmata | reverse complement strand
TCACCTCTTTTGACTGGCTGTGTGTGATGCACACCAGGGTGTTTTTTCCCTTTTGGCTGCCAGGGCACCCTGCTGGCTCATGTTCAGCCTGCTGTCGACCAGCTCCCCCCAGATCCTTTCCTGCTGAGCTGCTCCCTAGCCACTCGTCTCCCAGTCTGTACCTGTGTCCGGCATTATTCCACCTCAGGTGCCGAACCCAACTTTTACCTTTGTTGAACTTTATGCCGCCAATGATTGCCCAGTGCTCTTATCTATCCAGAGCCCTGTGCGACGCCTCTCATTCCTGCACAGAGTAAACTGCACCTCCCAGTTCACGTCTTAAACCATTACAATTGGCTTCCCATCAAGCCTTTCATAACAAAATGAGAGTAACATACTGATTAACAAATCAGTATTTTCCCATTATTGTGTGTGAGTAATAATCAATCAATGAACCTACTCCATTAATAAAGGAAATTGCACCACTGTCAGGACACATATTGCCATCTTGGGACTCAAAGGATCTTTCAGATCTGTTCAAAAAATTTAACACATCTGAAAAATTGTTTCCTTCCTTGGCGTAAATCTGGCAAAGTAAATTAGCTCTGTTAGTTTGAAGCACACAGAATTTGTTTTGCTGAAGTCACCGTGGAATTGTTAATATGGAACTGAGACCCACCTACTGTAGAAAAGGTCACAGGTCTGAAAGTCTAGATCCTGGCAGGGATTAGGGAACGCCACTGCAAACATTTTCTTGCCACTTGCCCATGAAAACCCAGCCCCATCTTTTCTAATGTCTTTGTCATACTTTATTCTTGCACTCTATGAATCAAATTATCAGTCACAATCATCATTGCATTGTTATGCAATTAACTAAGTTTAGATAATTTGGGTAATGACTGCTATATTATTTAGGTTTTCTTACTACCAGGAGATATGTGAACAGTCCGTTTCCTGCTGAAAGTTTAATACATTTCTAATAGGCAGTTTATACAGTTTTTGATGGCACACTAAATCATCTAGTATTTAACTGTGGCAGTAAGATTGATTCAGCTTTGCAGTGGGAGTAGAACAACTGAATGCAGACAGGAGTGTCACCAAAAGCTGAAACATGCATAAGTTAAGAAATAATGCTACAGTACTGAATCTTAAAAGAATATGGAATCTTCCTCCTATAAAACTAAGCTCTAGTACTGTAAGCAACTTCCCGGATCAAGATACTGAATCACGCCCAGGGTTCTGAATTTTTTATTTTATTTATTATTTATTTGTTTGTTTGTTTGTTTTTCTACTCCTGCCTGTCCACTTCGAGATATCTTCTATTTTCTGCAAACTGAGTTTCTTTTCACCACAACCCAGGTAAGGCACGTGTAACTTATCAAAAAATATAAGTTATGCATTACTTAGCACCTCTTACAAGTCATGATAATGCCTTCAGTACCTCTACCATTCGGGTATTTGGAGGAAGCAAAGACCAGGCACCAGGAGTATGATTTGCATAGCCCCACGCTGCACACTGCCTAACCTGAACAGTGTCCAAGCAGGGACACTGAGTATCTCAGCACAAAGTTTTACCTTCAGCTCGGCATGCAGTAATTGGGATCACACTGGTTCTGCTTAACTCTGTATTGGGATTATGTGGCAAGGTAGGGGGCTGCAGGCACGGCCTCTGTGAGAAGAGTCCAGAAGCCACCCCATGTTAGACAAGAGCCAGTTCCAGCAGGCTCCAAAAGGGACCTGCAGCTGGCCAGAGCCAAGCCAATGAGCAACACTGGTTGCACCTCTGTGAGAGCAGTTTTTAGAAAGGGTAAAGAAATGCTACACACAGCAGCTGGGAGAGAGGAGTGAGAAAATGTAGAGAGAAACAACTTGGTAGACAGCAAGGTCAGCGAAGAAGGAGGGGGAAGAGGTGCTCCAGGTGCTGGAGCAGAAGTTCCCCTGCAGCCCATGGAGGGGACCATGGTGGAGCAGGCTGTCCCCCTGCAGAAAATGGTGCANGCTCCAGGTGCTGGAGCAGAAGTTCCCCTGCAGCCCATGGAGGGGACCATGGTGGAGCAGGCTGCCCCCCTGCAGAAAATGGTGCACCACAGCAGAGCAGATATCCATGCTCCAGCCATAGAGGAGCCCATGGTGGAACAGGTGGATCTGATCGGAAGGAGGCTGCAGCCCATGGAAAGCCCTCACAGGAGCAGACTCTGGGCTAGACCTGCAGCCGGTGGGGAGGAACCAACGGTGGAGAAGGTGATCTGGCAGGAGCTACCACCCATGGGGGAACCCATGCTGGAGCAGTCTGTTCCTGAAGGACTGCACCTCTTACGGACCCATATTGGAGCAGTTCTTCAAGAACTGTAGCCTGTGGGAAGCCCACATAGGATCACTTCAGGAAGGATTGCATTCTGTGGGAGGGACCCCATCATGGAGCAGGGGAAGAGAGTGCAGATGAAAGAGCAGCAGATGACAAAGCACTGGACTGACCACAACCCCTATTCCTCATTCTCCTGCACCACTCATGGGGGAGAGGTAGAAGATGGTGGATGGGGGGAAGGTGTTTTCTAGTTTGCTTTTTATTTCTTACTGTTCTAATCTCCCTACACTGAGTCTGTTTTGGCCACGATGGTAATTGGTGAGCAATTTCCCTGTTCTTATCTCAACCCATGAGCCTTTTTTCATTGTATTTTCTCCCCCTGTTCTTTTAAGGAGAGGGAGTGAGAGAGTGGTGTGGTGGAGCTTAGCTAGCTGTCAGTGTGAAACCACCACGTGCTTCGAGTAAACTTGAACAGAAATCATTTGTCTTTCTAAGGTCATATTAGCAGGCAAATCCTGTGTTACATCTCTCTCACTGCCTCTCTGCTGAAAGATGTTGCTGCCTACCACCACCAGAGTGTCTGCCTCCCTCCAGCCTGGCTTGGCCCCCATGCAATACCCCAAGNGGGGCACTGGCACAGGCTGCCCAGGAAGGTGGTCACAGCACTGAGCCTGTTGGAGTTCAAGAAGTGTTTGGACAACGCTCTCAGACATATGGTCTAATTTTTGGGTGGTCCTGTGTGGAGCCAGGAGCTGGACTGGATGATCCTTTTGGGTCCCTTCCAACTCAGCATATTCTGTGATTCTATGACTAACTGCAGGGACTACATAGCTAAGAACTCCTACGGATTTCGGTAGGAGCTCTATACAGCAAAGCCTTCCCTTCTCTACCGGCACACTTTGTATTTCCCTCCTAGGGAGCTCAATTGAAAATGTCAGTCAACCCCCGCTACAGAAAAACTTTGACACTCCAAGTTTAGAGAATGCACTGAGAGAATCTGTAATTATTTATTCATTTATATTTCTTTTATTTTTAATCCTTTGATTTCCAAGAATCACTGCCTAAATTTCCTGGCACAATAATTATAAATACTTCATGATAGCGTATGGATGTAAAAATTCTATTTGAAGTTTTGATGAGTCTGTGATGAAACATTTGTGCATTGTGTTTCTACTCATCTGGGGAATTCGATGCCACAGTCATTTTCAGAGGATAAAAATTCTGCATTACTTCCCACTTTACTCATTATTTGTCATTCCCTTTCTCAGCTCAGAGTGTCATTTCCCAGCAGAAAGTTCCATTGTTGGTTTTAGTGTGACACATACACTTAAAAACTAGAAGGAACTGAGGTTTATCTGGTTCAGCCAGATAAAGGACATACACTTGGCAAGAATATACACATATGAAAGCTTATTGCAGCACTAGTAATATCAGGCAAACGTCAAGCTGGAAGCTACCTGTACCAGGGACAAGTGGAGAAGGCTGTACAGCGCACGAGTACAATGTAGCCCACTCTGTACACAATTCTGTTGTGAAAAGAGAAATAATTTCCAAGACCAAGCCACTGCTTAGCCCTAAACACGTCACCACAAAGGTCTATACTTCTATTTCTTCGCTAGTCTCTAGAGGCTGTGTGACAGGGTTCTTCAATACATGTCATATAAAACCCAAAACAAAGTATTCATGTTAGTTGCAGCCCTGAAAATACAACTGTAAAGCTACCAACAAGGCAAGGCTGGTTTCCAGTTCTGAATTTCAAGATGAAACAGCATGAGCTACACCTGGAACTGCAGTGTATCATCTCCTCTGTGCAGCTCCTGTGAAGGGCATGCAGTGATATTGAGAAGAGAGCTCATCCAAAAGGAGCACCTCGGACTAGAAATATAGACCAAAATAGTGCAAAAGCAACAGCCAGGCAAATGCAATACGGAGCAAGTAACTTGCAGAAAGTGAGAGGGAAAACAATACACAGAATGTAATTTCCTACCCATTTGTCACGTAAAATGTATACAACAATTAACTCTATACTTTAAAGCCTGTAATTCAAGGATACTAGAGACTCAGGTTTTAGTCATGAGCCCACTTGCACAGATGAGAAGTCACCTAACGCAGAGCAAGATCTTCCTTAGCAGACAGATCACAGGAAGAAAGCAGCAGCCCTTGTTTTTTTCAGAGATCAGATGGCCACCGGCAGCATGGTCAGAACAGACACACCAGTCTGTATGTATAGCTTAAGCTGAACCACAAAGACAGGTGACTCCTCTATGAATAAGGAAACCCATTTACTGACTTGCACGTATAGTCATCCATTTCATTTCAGCAGCAGCCTTTTGACAGGATGCTGACAAAGTTTTGAGATGAAATCACAAGTTGCAATGCAGCCCCTGTTTGCCTTTTCTTTCCCATACCACACTAACACCCATTCATCAGGCCACCAGGCAATCTTTGCAGATGATACAAACAAATGGCTTGAAGCAGGTAATCTGGAAGCATCAGGTAACTGAACTTCTGAAGCAGCAGTATCAAAAGCATTGGCAGCAATGAAGTGTAGTAAAAGGAAATGTTATCTTAAATAAGCACAATGATGACAGGGATTTCAGGAAAAAGAAAAAAACCCTCAGTTTCATTTCATCTCCTCAAACATCACATTAGTAATTCTAAGGCAGAGATTAAAGTGTATCTATAACTAGCTTTATCTTTATTCCCAAAGTTAGAGCTTTTATTACAATTGTCACCTGAGCTTAGAAGTTCATATTTACATTTTACGCAGTGCTTGTGATTTGTTTACAATGCTAGCGTTTTCAATCTAAGTTCCATAAAATATGAAGACAGAAAGAGATAGTGTTCAACCAACTACAGAAACTTTCAAGCATTCCACGTAAGCTCCACAAAAGGCCACTAAAGTTACCAGAGTTCGAATGCTCAAAAAATAAAACAAACAAGGAACAGCCTTACGAAATATCTCCTTCTGCTTCTTCCCTGAACTGATCCACCTCAAATTTGCTTTTCAGATTAACGCAAGAAAACAGGTCTGTCATTTTTAAACTAAAATAATAAAAACAGTTTCTCCTTTGAAATCTTCATTAGCATGCATTATATCCATTTCTAGCATGGTAGCAGCACTGACATTTTTAGATTTTCATGATTCTGAATGTCAAGCTCAGAAAGAAGCAAAAACCACAATGAGATTATTCCTTTTGAAAACATTCTTTAAAAATAAAAGACAGAAATTCTGATGAGAATGGTGATAAAGCAGCCAAATCTTGATATGAATAACTATTATTATGCTGAATAGTGAAAGGAAAGACATATAAAAAGACCTTCAAAATCACACAGCCAGTTGCAAACCAGACTGTGACTACTGGATTTCTTACATGATGATTGCTCTCTGACTCAGGAAAACCACACGTGCAATCCCATATGCATAAAAAGATGGAAAATCAGAGGCGCTTTTCCTTACAAAGAACTTGATTCATTGGACCTTTACATAATTCACAGCACTGAAAGTGCAGAAGATATTCAAAGAAGTGTCATTCATGACATTTTTCCATCACCCCATTTTAAACAAGGCTGTAAAACAAGATTATGTAAATTATGTGAATGTGCACACACATTTATGTATGGACACAAACCTCTGCCATTTCTGAGGCACATGTACCCTTTCACATTTGTTATTTCACAAAGAACATAAAAACACTACTGCCAAGTTTTCAAGTCATCGCCACTGCAAACGAGCGTTTTCCATTTCATCATTAACAAAAAAAATAGAAATAGTAATGGAGTACATGCTACTTTTATCCCTTTAAAAAATACCTTTTACTTGATGCATTATGTTTTGATATATCCCAGTCAAATTAAGCAGAGGCTGGCAACTACATATGGCAATCTGATTAATGACTTATAATATGATTTATGGGCTTCACTTTAGTACATTGGGTCATTCTGATTTTTTAATATATTCCTACAGATGTGAATGAGCACCACATTAAATTCTGCCTGAGTAAAAAATTTCCCATTCAGATTGAAATGAACAAACATTTTCATTTAATAAGGATTGTGTAAGGGTTTGGGATTAGATTTTTTTAAGGCAGCCCAAGTGCCATCTAACAGAATTTTCAGAAAAGCTGACACCAGCATATGCCAGACATTTTAAAGACACCAACAGCTATTGATGTGCACATCCAGGTACCTGAAGCCTTCAGAAGATTCAGGCCTTTTCAGATTTGGTAGTTCTGTGAGGCTATATCAGTCTGCACCAAAGTCCACTGCCACCAGTTTACTAGAGTTGAGGTTTTGGCACAGCCCTCAGTATATTTTCACATTTACATTGAGCAACAGAGCCAAAGAATATGCATGCCACAGAAAGATACGATTCCAAATTCTGCATCAAGATCAGCTATCAAAGAGATGGAGGCAGAACTGGCGTCAGCACAGTCTCTTTGTATTTCTTTCTCCTTACAGCAGGTAATAATAGCACAAGAAGAAACCATGATCCAACATTCCTCTCCATTTCTCAACCACTTTTAGCAACTGCTTATACTATACATGGAGGAATCTGTCTGGATTGAATGAAATGCTTCTTTATACCATTGGCTGTCTGGAATGATGAAGATCAATTGATTAGAAGTCATAACTTAGCTGAATGTAATTTTTTTTTTTTTTTTGCCATGAGATCTTGCCCAGAATCTTTTGTTTTGTTTTATTTTATAGTTCTGCAAAATTGAATGAGAAGAAACTAGTTTTCTTGTCTTTAAATAGCTAAAATTGTAGCCTTACTTTGGAGCTTTCTGTTGGCCCTAATACTGCTTCTTTTCAAGTGAAACGATGAACAGAACTAGGCCATTACTAAGAGCTTTGAACATCCAGCTCACTAATGACTACTTGAATTATCAACCTTCTTTCTCTCTACAACAGTTTCAGAAATAATATGAGAAAGTAAGCTAAAAAGAGCATATAAACACAGCAGCAAAATATTTGTTGGAATTCTGAAAATTTACAACCAGTCTCTACAACCAAAGGGTAGAGGGAGACAATAGGCTAAAATGGAACCACAGCATTTCCTTTACCTATTTTTTTTTTTAATAAATGTGCTCTGGTCAATTACAGATATTCCTATTTTAAAGACACACAAGGTTGCAATATCCTTGTATGATGCCTGCAAAAGCTTTTTATTACATCTCTTTTCCTTACGGTTTTAGGCAATGTTTAGGCCTATCTGACAGTAAAGACAATTCCATTCATTAAGCTTAATTATAAGGGATTGGAGTCAGGGATTAGTTTATTGCTTAAGTGTACGCAGTAATTATTACTGATGTAAAGAAGGATATTTAATCACTAAGAGGCTACTACTGCATTATTGCTGGTGGCACTGGCACCAGATTACCAAAATTGTGTCTTCAGGGTTCATCAGCATCATAGACATAAAGGATTTTTTTTTTTTTTTCATTTTGTTTCTTTCTACGTTTTTTACTTCCCTTTGTTTTGTGGACCAACACAGGAAAGAAGGGAGCAGGCCTGTTTATCTCATTTTATTGGGGAAAATTAGCAACCACTAAGACTCAAGCAAATCTTCAAGATACAGCAGGTTTTGTCCCCGGACTTCAAACTACAAGAAGTCAAAAGAGGCAACTCACAAAGATGCTTAACATTGAAGTCAAAACTGACTCAAGTTCAATTCAAATACAATTCTTTGTTATTCCTATTTTGCCTTTCTCCACTACCTTACCGTCAGAAAACCAACACACTAGGTAGTCAAAGCAATACAGTCTCTCTACAACTCCTGTTTTTTGGGCTGACCAGTAAGAGCTGTGATCTGTTGCTGACTGGACATGCCCAGTTTCATTCAAGGATCAAGAGATGTCCTGTGTGCAGGAACTGAAAATTATTACAGATGCAAAAAGCAACATCTGAAATGTATCAGCAAGACCAAAAACTTGGACATTTGGGCAAACAAGAGGCTACTACGATGCTACATGTTTTGCAGTGGGGATCACCACAGGAATCCGAAGCTCACCTCCGTGCAAAAACATCTTTCCTTTCCCTTGTCATAACAGAAAGTCACAACTCAAAATAAGTCTTCCATGCCCTTGAACTTCTGGAGTGTTTCCAATTTTAACAAAATCATTATGATCTTGACTGTGTTTCTTTTAGAACAGTTATGTAATCTATGTCTATTTTAAAGGGCATGCCAGAACAAAATTGATATACCCTATTCTATCTTGTCTAATTTTAAGCAAAGTTGCTGGACTCTGCCCCTCTTTATACCTAACAGATATATGAACCTCTCATATTCAGGTAAGTAGGATTGTTTTTATAAACTCGCTCTCTAAAAAGAAACCCCTATCGATCCTGAAAACAGTTATATATGTTAATACTCTAATACAAAACTGAAAGTGCATCATTGTTACATAATCACGACGGAGTAGAAACACAGAATTAAGTGTGAGGTTATTTGCTATGTGTGTTCTCACGGCAGGTAATGCTACAGCTCACTGTTCTGTAATATATTGCAGGAATAGTTCAAAAAACAGAATGATACTTTAACTCAACTGTTCATCATAAACTCATTTGGCTGGTAATAAACTGTTTGTCTGGAATGCATTACACCAAATGATGGCAAGCTACTTGATGGGCAAAGTATTATATAGCTCTTACAAATAGCTTTCCCCATGAATAACTAAGAGGTTGCTTATTAAAGAAAAGATTTCCAAATATGGAAAAGGAAAAGAACTTGCAACCAAATAGTTTTTCATATTTATGAAACATTAAAAGAATATTTTTCATTTGGATCTACGAAAAGAGTTTAATGATAAACTAAATCTTGTTTTCTTTAAGATTCTTTAACTGCTTCTAAAAGTTCTGTTCTGTCTAGACCATTTGTTAAACAACAACAACAACAACAAAATCCTGTTTAATGCAAACAACTGAGATATTTCATTTCTAAAGTCTTTCCTCCCTTTTTATTGCTATCAGCTTAGGTCTCTAGCTACCTCAAAATACATTCTACCCCTCTGTTAGGGGAGAAGAAGAAAAACTACAGATCACTGCATTCAGAAGCAGAAGATCTAAGAGAAAAGGCCTAAATATCAGTAGCCTTGGTCTCATTTCCCATTCCCTGGGGCTAAGCACATGGATGTATTAACTGTTTTTCACTGCAGATTCATCTTGCAGCTTCTCAGGAGCCTGAAATCACCTGAACCGTGCCTCTGCCAGCCACGGGAGGAAACTAGTCTATTCTTTCCACAGAAAGCAGAAATGGAAACTCAGACCAGCTATTGGACATTGGCTGTAGAGGCAGTAACTGCTGAGGGTGCTACTGTTATCCTCCCTTCAGCATTTTTTTTTATTTAGTCTAATTAAAGATATGCCAAATCAGCAACAACAATATTATTCTATGATTCTATGAACTGATCATAAAAAGGCTTATTGCAAGAGAGAAGAAAAGAACAACATTTTGGAGAGCAGATTCCTTCTTTCTGTATTTTATGGGAAACTTAGCAAGTCAGTAAAGCTCCAAAGGAAGCAGGAATCATACTTCTTACGACTGTAACAAGGAATTCTCTCCTGCAGTTTTTCACAAACCCATGCAAGCTTTGGAACCATATGCCTACAAAGGACTGCTTCTCATCTTGTGCTGTTCTAATAGCTGCTGGCAGCCTCAAAGATTGCAGAGGTACATTACAAAGCCATGGTTCTCTACATCTTTGTTTTCTACCACAGGCAGTATTAATAAAAGAACTATTAATAGACAATAACCATCTGTGAGAATATTAACATCAGTCTATTACTAGTCTATGATTCAAGCAAGGCCAAGTAATCTCAAGTTCTTGGTTTTGATCAGGGTATGTATTTCCTTCTGTGGACTACACAGCTAGCCTGCAATTTTTAAAGAATGAATTTTGGGGCAAATGCACCTACACGTGTGCGCACGACGTGACATGTCAAGGCAGTCCTATCTCCTCCCAGAGTGCCCTTATCTTCAAGCCCATCTACGTTTGCTGTATCTCAAGGCTTCAGTATCACAGAATCAGAGAATCACAG
>VXAA01007161.1:0-14101 GCA_013399115.1 Anseranas semipalmata | reverse complement strand
ATCAATGCACACAAATCCATGGGCCCAGATGGGATGCATCCACGTGTCCTGAGGGAGCTGGCAGAGGGGATTGCTGAACCGCTCTCTATCATCTTTGACACGTCTTGGAGAACAGGAGAGGTGCCTGAAGACTGGAGGATAGCCAATGTCACTCCAGTCTTCAAAAAGGGCAAGAAGGAGGATCCAGGAAACTACAGGCCAGTCAGGCTCACCTCTGTCCCTGGAAATTTTGTAGTATTTGAACACAACCATCATGCAGAGAGCTGCAAGAAGAATCTCATTGAACCATGAAGACCATGAAAGTAATTCTATTTTGACCCAAAAGAAAAAATTGATTTTATAAAAACACCACCCTTGGACTAGGCCAGCCTCTCGTGACTCAGGTGTGTGTCCTAATTTACAAGCCTAGAGCCTCAATCATTATAACCTCTGTCTGGGTCAATAGCATTTACAGAAAGTACAGTAATTTTTTTTATAGGACAGGCAGCTGAGAAACTCACACTGCATAGTCTTGTAGACTGATTTTCAAGAGGAAGGAGAAAGAAGAAAAAAATTCTAGCCCTGGCTCTGAACCATGTAAACCAGAACCCTAAACCGTACCTCCAACAAGGCCCGAGAATCATCCCAACTCATGAGCTATTTGATGTTCAAGCAGCAAAGAGAACAGAATTTCCACCACAATCTAGGGATGGTGCCAAATACCTAATGCGAATTTTACCACTCCCCAAATCAACATTTTTTGACTGAACAAACTTTGTCAATACCTTCAGCAACCACAAAAATAAAATTAAAAAGAAATCATTAAGACTAGTTTGCAATTCTGCATTAACTCTGGTATCTTCCCTTCTGAGCAGTTTCACTGATTCTGAAAAGGGTCAGTTCTGTTGCCAGGGACAAGATGCTATTTCTTCTTTCTTGTTAAGTAACACACCAGAGGTCAGAAAAAACCACCAAATTCACACACACACACACGCCCGTATGAAACAAATTCAGTCCCATCTGCATCTCTAAGTCCTTAAGATAAACTACAGGGAAAACTCATTCTTTTCTATGCACCTAGATATTTGTACCTTGCCAGTGGAGCTGCCCAAAAGCCAAGAGAAAGTGATGATGCTTGCGTATGCCCTTCAAAAAGCATGATGATGGGCTTTTAAAACACAGTGGGGAGAACCACCAGAAATGATGAAGCAATTAAACATTAAGTATCTGCTGTTGAAATGATTAAGATGCCCTTACTGAGATTGGCAGTAGGGCTTTTGGGCTCAACTGACAGTGTCAGGAAGCCACAACTTCATTAGGAGTAAGCTTGAAAGAAAAATTAAGCTTTTTTCCCTTCTCCACTGACATAATGAAAGCTTTTCACCTCTCTGTTCCCATCCACGTAGGTACAGTTACAAGTGGTTTTCTTTCCTAATCATCCTTGTAAAACACTTTTGCAGGATGATTTCCTTGGTATTGTCTGGCATTTGAATAGCACTTTTTCAGTTCCTTTTCATCTGTTCAGTCTGTATTATTAGATTAGATGAGCATCTTTATGGAGTATTCTCTGAAGCTATTTTTTCATCCCCGGCTTTCCTCAGCACTTATAGGCATAATCCGTAACAAGGTAAAGGGTAAGGGAGCTATTGATTATAGCACTATCACCACCAATACCATCTCCATAAATAAGAGATGTTAACACAAACTGGCCGTAGGACATAACTGACAAGATTGGTTCTGCTATGCCTACGCATGCATGCGCATGCAAGGGCTGTTGAGCAACTAACATTCATCTGCAGACTTACCAGTTATGCTGCTTTGGAAATTAATAGAAAATGCTAAGCAACAACCCAAAAATGGACAAAGGAATCGAATGAAGGAACAAACATCCAAAGAAGAGGTGTTAGGTACCTGCCTCACTTTGGCCTTTCGTTCTTAGATTTTTTTTGGTGAAAGCTGAATGCGTGCTACCACTATCCACCTGAAAATATTCCTAAAATCTGAAGAAATATGGATAGCTTGGGAGACAAAGGAATTTTGGAAAGGACAGGCTCTTTAACATGCTGACTTTGTTCAACTTTTTCTGCAATCTGGGTTCATCAAGCTTCCGTGTACATACCAGACGCACCTGAGAAGATTCTGTTTTAAAAGATCAATCACCATATGACTTGTCATCATCAGATCTTCATCACATCTTCTTGTATCATTCATAAGCAACTGCTTCTTTCACACACACACACAAAAAGCTTTGGGTTAAAAGCTATAGTGTTTTATTTCACATTGTGTTTTCTTTAAGATGGCTGGATCATTCAGCACATGCTTATTTAAGACAATGTACATTTGGGGAAATGCAGGCAGGCTGTTACTATTCCACGTGCTTTCCCAGACTTTCTTCACTGAACGCACTTCGACCCCATTCAAGGCAGCGTTTCATTCTTCAGGGGCCTGTCACAACTGCAAAGGATTGTGGCATAATGCTAACCAGTACACAGAAAATTGGTATTATCACCATTACTCAGATGAGGAGCTGAGGAAGCCAAACTAAGGTGAGAGGCACATTGTAATTACAACAACCTAAACTGAAGCAACATTGGGGATTTTTGATTTTACTCCTCAGAGCACATAAAATAATGCAACACTTTATATAACCAAAGTACACATCCTTGCACATCAGCTGTAAAACTGTAAAAACTAATAACCACTCAACGCTATAATCCAGGCTACTAGGCACACTGAATTGATTAAAAAAAAATCTGTTGGATAATATTACACTACAGCTTTTTATTTACTGGACTGAATCTAAATGCATGGAAATTTTTGTCACAACATCACTAAATCCAGCAGTGGTGCATAAGCTAACCTCTGCTTTGAATAAGGCCTACTACTGCATTTTCCACAAAGAAATGTGGAGTCCAGTTTTCCACATATCCACTGATACTAAGATAAGGTTAATGCTTGCTCAGCAGGCAGCTAACAGGTATGAAGGCTGTTTCTGTTTTAAGGGTCAGACAGATCATCCAGAAACATTTGCTATGCTTACCTCTTCACTCATTGAAAATTAACTCTGCAGCTATGTCAGTGAGTGAACCTACCAAGAGGTGGCACTGGAAGGACACCATTTGGAAGGAGCCAGGCAAACTTCTGCCCCAGACAAGGGTGGTGAGAATCAGTTTGCACACAGAAAACCCCAGGAAGCCCATGGTTCATCTGTTTCAACGTGTAACTGAATGCAGCACTCCCACCTAGTTCTGCAAGCACATCACACTAATCACACAAAACGAAACACATGCATACTCAACGAATGAAGGGTTCTTTCATTTTTTATTTGTAACACAAACACTAAGAAGCACTAAGAAAAGCTAGCTTCAATCATGTTTTTTTCACCAAAAAAAAAAAAAAGAAGAAGAAGTCATCAGAAGAACTATTTTGCTATTTTTTAAACAATGGTGATAATGAATTGAAAAGAAAAAAGCCAATAGTAAGACATTCAAACTTAGTTTGAAGCTGTTTTTAACCTTAGGACTCTGCACAAATCTATGACAATTTCTAAGGTCACCAGTTCGCTTTTAGTGAGCTTAAATCTAATACACAGGAATCCACATCTCCCATGGAGAAATTTTAGCTATCTACAAATGGAAAAAAAAAAAAAATACTGCAAGTCATGGCGTTAGAAGAGTACCTGTAATATTATATATGGCAGGGCACCCATACTTGTAGTATGCACAAATTATCAATCCACTATCTAAATTAAATTTTAGACACTTTGCCAATGAAATGTTTCAACAGTATCCATAACAATATGGATCAATGATCCTGAATCAACTTATTGGAAATTTGTATTCTGTGGCAAGTTTCAGAGCCAAGTTGTTTTTTGTTGTTGTTGTTGTTTTTTTCTGGCTGGTGAAGAATATTGTTATTTCATCAGTCCTCCCTTGATTTTCCCCAGACTCTCCACCAAAAGAAAACAACAGTTTCTGGTCAGGCTGTTTTTGCTTGTTTATACCCATTCCAACAAAACAATTTACCACAACATATTTAAATCCCAATCCCGAGAGAATTTATACACACGCTTTAGTTCACTGTAAATGAACAAGCTGCTGCAGTTAATGAATGTACTCATAAGTAAATCTAAGTGTGTACATTTGCATGACTGGAGTCTAATATCAGGTTGCTCAGAAAAAGACTTGGCCATGTACAATCTAATCACATGTAATAGCCTCTATGTATATAGCATTTGATGCATTTTGAGTAGTTTATTTTGAATAATTTATTTCTGAATTCAGGTTGTGTGTGCTGATTTGTGTACAGTGGCCCAATCGGCTTTTTCCCCAGACATACAAGATGGAAATAAAAACACCTGGTTTAACTGACATTTCAGATTAGGTTGGTCACTCAGCTTCATCACAAGGAAAAGGTTGTAATAGCCTTTATAAATGTTTACTAAATATTGAGCAAAGGCTCTATTAAGTGATTGCATAGTTTTGCAATTCATAATCAAGAAGTAATTCAATCACTATATGAGGTAATTCTTACTACTAGCACATGATAACTGCAATGGCAGAGTTTGGACTTGACATAAATTCATTATAGTCTACACCTAAATTACATCTCTGTATGTGCATGCTTAAATCTGTTTTATCGTTATTGGGCAATAACAGATTTGTTGCTGTGTTAATTGTTTTTATGTTTTTTTGTTTGTTTGTTTTTGCTTCCTATGGACGTTAAGACAAATTAAGACCCAGTGCAAAAAGATTAAATGCTTCATAACTCAGTATGGCAAACTCATTTCTTTTGCCTGCATGAAGGCAAAAAACTAAAAAATAAAAAAAAAATCTGAGAAACAAGTTGAACTCACCAATTTGTTCCAACAAAATCTTATCAGAGTCTGTCACATTTCAATTACCTATGTAATCAAATCATAAATGAAAATCACACAGCATTCAAAATACCTCTAATGTTCCAAGTCAAAATGTATTCTTTATAGAGAGGGGTAACTCACATCGTTATGCTTCAAATTGATTATCACAAACTGTACCTATAATTAGATATAACTAATGTAATTTAAGGAAGACAAAACTAATATTTGAAACTAAACACTGTAAGTAATCTTGTTGCCTTCCTGTCAGTTACGATGCAGAAAATGTGCTGCCTTGCTAATTTATTATTATTAAAAACATCAGACTCTTAATCAATTCTGAGGACACAACCATGTTTTGAAGGTAGTATCCCAGCTGTATTTCAAAGAAACAAACTTGCTGGTTTGGTTTTTTTTTTTTTTCTTCTGAAGTAAAAAGCACACGGCTCCTCCATTATTGCTATGAAAGGATGAACCAGAAGAGGCAGACTAGGAGCCAGTTGAAGACTGCTGCAGTATAACCAACTAACATTACAGAAACCTGAATCAAATAATAATAATAATAATAAAAAGTAAAATCTCTGTGAAGGTTCAAATGACAGTTGCTATTACATATCCAAAGCAACATTTGGCATCATTACAGCTTATACCTCTTTCTTAGAACCCACAACTAATTGTTGCAGGATTCAGGTGATAGGACACAAACATTCAAGCAACATTCTGTAAGAACTACCTCCACCAAGTCTGTCATATTCTTCTCTTGCACTCTCAGATGATCATTAACATGATAAGGCCTTTACCTACAAACAGTTTTTCTACAGCAGATATTATGGGTTCCACTACCTTCACACTAACCTCATGTTATGGTCTCATTCACCCAACAGTTTAAGATCAACAATATTACCACATGCTAACTGTTGAGATTTGCACAACAGCCTCCTTTGTTCCATCCATAATTGCTCCAGGAAGAGCATCACATGCCTTCTAGCCTCCACAGCTGAAGGCACAGGTATTTTTCATCAACTACTCAAGTAGGAGGACTACAGTAGCAGTATCTGGGTCCTCTCAGATACTAAATGAAGGTTTCTTCTTCCTCTTAGCCACCTTGCAAACTGCATAGAATTCTCTCTTCTTCATGCACTTTCCCTCTTAAAGCCATGTCAGGAAAAATGTCTGAACAAGGAATTGTTCTGTTCTTCTGTGAGCAGCAGCTGCTGTTGCTACTCCCTGCTGCCTCCCAGGGGCCCCTATCTGGTGACAGAACATAACCCAAGGCAACAAAGAAAATAGTGCTACCTTAAACTGCAGTTCTCTGAAGCAGAAGAGGGTGAAATTTCAGCAGAACTGCAAGAGTGGTACAGTTCACATACCAAGCACTGCTCAAGCCTATGCCTCAAAGCACAGTTTAGTTTCAGTCGCTTAGAAGAGGAGCTCATGCTTTGCACAAACTAGCAACATGACTTTTATGTTGCATATTGCTAGAAGATAGTCAGACTGTGCTTCTTCCCACACACTAGAAATTATGATCACCTCTGTCTAGTTGCCCACAGCCAGAGAAAAGAGACAAAGGTTATGTACTGCTTGTTACCAGGGCAAGAACAGCCTAACAGCGAGGCAGAAACAGGTGGGGCCTATACTATAGACCCACTGAAGAATCCTAAGCAGGACCAGAACTCGGTACTGCAAAAACCACAGTAATACGTTATCACAAAATGAAAAAGTATTACTGTGGCAGCACAGGAAAAGCTCTGTTCTCTAAAGCAAAGGTTCTGCAGCTCAGGAACACTGCAAGCCTCCAATACAATCTGCCAGACAACTTGCTATGTAACACTCCCTGCTAGCCAGTGGGCCCAAGGTACTATGGTTTCCAAAGGTGATTTGTGGGCTGAAGGCTTCACATGAACAAAGAGGCATACCAGGCATTTAAACTTACCTTATTTATCTCAATTTTCAAGCCCTGAAATACAAGCCCTTTACATAGCAACACTTCATATTGAGCATGACTCATCCACCTATAAGGAAATGGTCTGAGACCACCCACTTCTACGAAGGCCACCAAAGAGTATCTTCTAGCAAATAACTTGCCAACATAAATAATTTTAAACTCTTTGCATTACACTGAAGTACCATGATGCCTGTTTTCATCACTATTTATAACAGCAGCAGCATTCCAATGGGTATGTTCACAATTTTCATTTTAGGGTAAGTACTGAATGCAGACCCCTCCTCCCACACAGAGAGAAATGGAAGAGGAAATCTTGTTACAAAGATGACTGTCATACAGATAATTCTGAGCTCTTGTAAAGGCACAACGCTCACTTTAAAAGCCATTTATACAGCAACAAGAGAAACAGTTATGTTTTTCTACACAGCTGTACTCATTCTACGAAATTTAACAGGAAAGAATGGTACCAACTTGATTTCTAATTTCTTCCTTAATACCAACTGCCCAAAAGCCAACCGCTTTAAAGATCTCAATATGGCAGTGGGGCAAACCATAAAATTACAATTCTTACTCTTGCATCCATCTGATCTGATCTAACATTCAAGCTATGATATTTTCTGACAGAGCATAGTGTTCCCTTTTTTACTTTGCAAGAGCAAACACCTGACTATTCAAAAAGGAAAACCATTGAGGTGGGCAGCAGCAATACTACAACATTTGATGCAAGTTGGTCTTCAGCAGGTTTCCTCAACTGACCCACAATTTCACATATCGCAGGCAGCAGCTCTGACCAAACACCACTGTCTGCTGTCAAGCCCAAACCTAAACCCTACCAGTTCAATTGTGAGCCTCTGTGATGCAGAGCTTTAAGACTAAAGAGGCTGACAAACAAGAGGGTGGCTGGGGTGCGTTTGAGAACCACAGGTGAGAAATATAGACTTAGCCCCCGTGGTGTAAATTCAACACATGTTAGCACTGGGCAAAATGCACAGGAAAATCATATGTGGGAATCAATTACAAAGCTCAAAAAGATCTCATAGAATCATTTAGGTTGGAAAAGACATCTAAGATCATCTAGTCCAACCTTTAACCTAGCACTGTCAAGTCCACCATTAAACCATGTCACTAAGCTCTACATCTACACATTTTTTGAAGACCTCCAGGGATGGAGACTCAACCACTTCCCTGGGCAGCATGTTCCAAACCTTCACAACCCTTTCAGTGAAGAATTTTTTCCTAATATCCAACTTAAACTTTCCCTGGCACAGCGTGAACCCATTTGCTCTTCTCTTATCACTTAGTTCTTGGGAGAAGAGACCGATCCCCACCTCGCTACAGCCTCCTTTAAGGTAACTGTAGAGAATAATAAGGCCTCCCCTGAGCCTCCTCTTCTCCATACTCTTCTCCAGGCTAAACAACCCCAGCTCCCTCAGCCGCTCCTCAGAAGACTTGTTCTCTAGACCCCTCACCAGCTTCGTTGCCCTTCTCTGGACACACTCCAGCACATCGATGTCCTTACTGTAGTGAAGGGGCCAAAACTGAACACAGGACTCGAGGTGCGGCCTCACCAGAGCCGAGTACAGGGGGACAATCACTTCCCTTGACTTGCTGGCCACACTGTTNCTGTTCCTGATACAAGCCAGGATGCTGTTGGCCTTCTTGGCCACCTGAGCACACTGCTGGCTCATAGTCAGCTGGCTATCAACCAATACACCCAGGTCCTTCTCTGCCAGGCAGCTTTCCAGCCACTCATCCCCCAGCCTGTAGCACTGCTTGGGGTTGTTGTGCCCCAAGTGCACTTGGCCTTGTTGAACTTCATACAGTTGGCCACGGTCCATCGGTCCAGCCTATCCACATCCTCCTGCAGAGCCTTCCTACCCTCAAGCAGATCAACACACGTGCATAACTTGGTGTTGCCTGCAAACTTGCTGAGGGTGCACTCAATCCCTTCATCCAGATCATTGATGAAGATATTGAAGAGAACTGGCCCTAATACTGAGCCCTTGGGGACACCACTCGTGACCGGCCTCCAAAAATAGCTACTAGGGAAGTAGCCAGTATCTTCAACAAGCCAAGATCTGGTTGACTCAGCATCTCTGAACAGTTTTCCTGTTGGACTGAGTTCAGTTCCATGGACAACAAGGTAAGAAATATAAGAACCTGATACTATATAGGTACATACCCAAGCTATTAAACAAACACAGAAAATCCCAGTTGTCTTTTGCCAGAGAAGAAACAAAGCAATACATAAGCACAGAACAACACTGAGCACGTACATATAATTGAAGAGATGACCAGAGTTATGCGAGAGTCTACACTAACATATTACAGGTACTTTTTAGCAAGTCAACCCATGCAACAAAGATCAAGCGTGAGCAAGCATATGCGCGCAGGAACCAAGCTCTTTCAAGAATTTTACCTCAGTTTCAACTGCTTTGTTTTCGGGGGAGGTGTTCCCCCCTCTAAGAATCTCTTGTTCTACCACAAGAGTAAGTTGGTGTCACGCACTGCTGTGTGGAATATAACCAGAACACTGCACAATAAGAAAATATAATTGGAATGGGGAGGGGGAGAGGAGTAGAGCTGTCCTCTGGGAGAAAGAAAGTAAACTGGCATCAAAGGAAAAACTACTTTCTGTAGACTGAGAATTGTTATTGCTTCAATATTTCATTTGGTGATGTTATCATTGAAATTCTCAGGAAATGCAACTTGTCAACCTCCAACGCACTTCACCAATAGTGTGAACACATTAACCTTAACCTAACTGAAGGTCACCACACAAGAAAAAAAAAACATAAGAAAACAGATATTGCAATTAGGAATTATATGCAAAGAAGAAAAGACAGACGTAGAGAAATTAGTATTATGCTTTTATAGCTCCCATGTTGCTATTCAATGGCTGATGTTGAGTTTTAGTGGACACATCATTGGTTTGTTAATAGCAGCAGTCATAAAAGCCTTAATGAAGCCCCATGTGTGCCCTGACCACATGAACTAAAGTCCTGTATTCTTGTTTCAGCACCTTGGAAAAAATCAGATCTTTCCTGTATGCCCTTATTTTTAATTATTATCTTGTTGGGGGGGGTAGATTCATATTTTGTTTGCCTCTTCCTGTCGCGAGCTTTCATTTCCAGTATTCTGACATCCTGAACTGTTAAGAGTCAATGTATAACAGCCCTCAAACTTGATTGTCAAAATACTGGAACAACTTTCTTGTGTTTATCTTCTTTGCTTTCTGAGTGTTTGCAATAAAACCTGCTTCCAAATTCAATGTTTGTGTTTAAAAGGCTGTAGTATTAGCTAGAGAGGCTCAGAGTGCAATCCCAGCGATATTATGTACCATGAAGCTAGCACAAAAGAAATCCAGAGTTTTCTGTAGCCAACTTTTTACTATGTAACTCAGGAACAGACATTTTTTTTCCTCTTACTCCCTCTCTGAGAGACAGTTCATTAAAAAAGCATCAGAAATTGCTCTTTTTTTTTTTTTCCCTTTTTTTTTTTTTTGTGATGGATTTTGTGCTCATGAGAAGTGACAGATTATGCTGGTAGCTGCTGTTCCGTCTTTGGGATGTTCATCTGCCCAGGAAGCCATCCCAATTCCCAGTTCACCAGTCAGGTTTATAAATCGTGCAGCAGCAAGTTCTGTTAAATGGAAACACTATGGTGTTCATTGCCACAAAACACCATCTCTGAGCCTTTGACACAAGTGATTTAATAGGTTCTTCTCCATGCTGTTGTCACAGGGTTTTAAATAGGCCTACCTTACAGACTATCATCAAACGAGACACAGGGCACTAAATTGCTTGCCATATAAAAACTGCCAACATTCAAAGCACTTGTCATGATGCCATACAACAGTGACCTGCCAACATACGTCTGTTAAGGAAAATGCAATGCCTTTATCTCATTCCACTGGAAATACTGGCAATTCTGCCCAACTATCTCAATGAAACTAAGAGTCATCATAGATTCACACTGGAATAACAGGTAGCAGAGTACAGCCATGTCCTTGTGCTTAGGTTCTTCCTTCTAACCCACTGCCGACCTAATACCCCACATCTTCCTCCTCTGTCAAGTCTAGCTTGTTTCAGAATATGCAACACAGCTGTGTAAATTCCAGCAAGAGAACTTCTGTCAAACTCTTCTCAGTGGTGGCCAGGGATAGGACAAGGGGTAATGGGTATACATTGATGCACAGGAGGTTTCACTGCCGTATGAGGAAGCACTTCTTTATGGTTCGGGTGACAAAGTACTGGAGCAGGCTGTCCAGAGAGGTTGTGGAGTCTTCTTCTTTGGAGATATACAAAACCCACCTGGATGTGATCCTGCGTAACAAGCTCGAGGTGGCCCTGCTTGAGCAGGGGGGTTGGACTAGATGATCTCTAGAGGTCCCTTACAACCTCAACCATTCTTGATTCTGTCAAACTGTACACAGCTCACCTCAGTCATCTTGCCAAAGCCTGAACTGACTTTTGCCAGTGTTGAGAAGTAAAGATTTGATTATTTTACATGCACAAACACCCATTTTGTAGAAAAATAATGTGGAAAACAGAGTGCCTCATGAAATAGTTGAGTTCAAAATTTTTGTTGTAAGGAGAAAAAAGGTCAGCAGAGTTGCCACCTGGATTTTAAAAGAGTAAATTTTAAGCTTCATGGGGAACTAGTTAGCAGTGTCCCCTGGGAATTGGCTTTAGAGGGCTTAGGGGTCCATGAGAGCTGATCTCTTTTCAAGAAATGCCTTTTAGAAAACCAGGAGGCAATGCCACTGTGCTCCAAGTCGAGCAAGCGGGGAACAAGACTGGCCTAGATGAACAGGGAACTCCTCCTGGAACTAGGGCAGAAAAAGAAAATATATGACCTCTGGAAGCAAGGTCTCGCTTCACAAGGAGATTACAGAGCTGCAGTTTACATCTGCATGGAGAAAACAGAAAAAGTCAAAGCCCAGTGGAGTTGACACTGGCCACTATGGTGTCAGACAACAAAAAAGTTTTTTTCAAGTATGTCAACAGCAAGAGGAGGTCAAAGGAAAACACTGGACTGAAACCTGATGCAGATGGTCAGCTAACAATTAAGGACGAGGAAAAGGTGGAGGCATTTAATGCCCTTTTTCCCTCAGTCTTTAATAATAATGACTGGGCTGCCCAGATCTCAGAGTTGGAGGACCACAACTGGGGGAACAGTGACCTTCCACCTGCGATCGCCAAAATTGAAAGGGACTAGTTGTGTCAGCTGAACATTCATAAGTCCATGGGGTCTGACAGAATTCAACCCAGAGTACGGAAGGAGTTAGCAGATGTTATAGCTGGATCGCTCTCAACAATTTACCAAAGGTCTTGGGAGTCTGTGGAGGTTCCTGCTAACTGGAAGCTAGCCAATATTATACAAATCTACAAGAAGAGTGTAAGAGAAGACCCAGGAAACTACAGACCTGTTAGTCTAAACCTCAGTACCTGGAAAAATTATGGTTATCCTGGGTGCCATTGAAATCCATTTAAAGAACAAAGCTATTATCAGGCATAGTCAACATGTGTTCATCAAGGGAAAGTCCTGCCTTAGTGATTTAGTCTCCTTCTATGATAAGGTCACCCACTTAGTTGATGAAAGGAAAGCAGTAGACAATCTTTCTGGATTTTAGTAAGGCTTATAACACAGTCCCTCCACCCTTCTGAACAAGTTGTCCAACTGTGAGACAAATAGGTGTGCATCAAACACAGCCAGTCAAAAGAGGTGATTCTCCCACTACATTTACCACTGGTGTGGCCTCACCTTGAATACTGTGTGCAGTTGTGGGCTCCACAACGTAAAAAGGATGTTAAGGTACTTGAATGCATCCAAAGAAGGCAGACAAAGCTGGTAAAAGGGCTGGAGGGCATGTTCTATAAGGAGAGTCTGAAGACACTTGGTTTATCTAGTCTGGTGAAAAGAAGGCTAAGAGATGACCTCATTTCTCTCTACAACCTCCTGAGGAGGGGAAGTGCCAGTCTCTTCTCCCTGGTAATCAATGATCAAACATGAGTAAACAGAACAAAGCTGCGCCAGAAGAGGTTCAGATGGCATATTAGGAAAAATTTGTTTACTGTGAAGGTGGTCAAACACTGGAAGAGGTTTCCTAATGAGGTGCTTGATATCCATGCCTGTCTAATGGTCAAGAGGCCTTTGGATAATGTCCTCAGTAACATGCTTTAACTTTTGGTTAGCCCTGAAGTAGTCAGGCAGTTGGACTCGATCTTTGAAGGTGCCTTCCAACTGAACCATTCTAAGAGATCACAACTGTTCTACTTCTAAGAAAAAATAAAAGTATTCTTGTAACAAACACAACATCCATTGAGGGTCATATAAGCAGAATGAAAGAGGAAAAAAGGAAATGTTCTGGTTTTTACCTAACAAAAATATTTGAGCGTTTGTTTTGCTTCCTTTTAATGATAATTTAGATCAACTAGCTCTGCCCATACTCTTGGAGCAGTGACAGCTGAAAGAAAGCATCTACCTTCTTGTTAAGCTGAAGAGAAGAAAAAGGCAATGCCCAGCCAGGTGTTGCAGAGCACCTGCCTGCCTCTCAGTCCCTTCTCCAGTGAGTGTTTAATCAGTCAAACAGAGTGGACAACATCTGAGGACTGAAAAACCTTGCTCTCCAGAAAAACCATACATTCCTTGCTGCTTCCACCTGAGTAAGAGCCATGCGACTGCTAGGCATCTGTCAGGAAATCTGGCAGGTGAGCAGAATTACAGGAGCCAACCTCCTGTAAACCATAATGAAAGTAAGCACGCTGGACAAAGCCAGCCACCTACAGCTGCTGGGGGAGAGACGTAGCTTCTTACCAATTTACCTAGATCTGTTGTACGTAACTGAGCTTACCTATGACATACTGTCCAGCCACGATGGCAAACAGTGTGCTTAAAACCTGTCCAAATGACCTGAACACACAGAAGCTTAGAGGTGCATTATGAATGACAACTCAGCCAAGCAATGTTCACACACTGCATGATTTACATTAATTGCAGCAGAGCTTCCACGGTATCAGGCCCTAAACCACAGCCGGGGCTGCAAGCGTTCTTGCAAAATGCATTTAACCTGTTCATAGCTCGTGAAGGGATCTAAGAACTAAATTAGTTAATGCCTGTATGGTAATCTGGAGGTGGAAGAGCGTATGGACCTCCTCTGCTGACTCATCCAATCCAGTCTTCTACCACCATAAACACGGTGACATACGATCACTACTGTTAAGTGATTTAACTCCATTTAAAAGCAGCTTGGTGGTCCCGCTGCCCCCATCAGACACACGCATACACACTCAGTGGGAGGCTGTTCCAGAAGCTCACTC
>VXAA01007160.1:292162-316718 GCA_013399115.1 Anseranas semipalmata | reverse complement strand
TTAAAGAAAAAATGTGGGTTTTTTTTTTTTTTTTTTTTGCCTTTGCTTGTTTTTTAAAACTGTTTTAATGTGTGCTGTGACATTGGAAAATAGGATTTTTTAATTCACTCATTTGTTAAAACAAAACTCATTTCTGTGTCCCAGAAGAAAAATCTGAAATAGAGATCTTACATTTGCATGCATCTATTCTGCCCCAATCTCACTCATGTATATTTCCTGACAATACACTCACAGTATGTTTTTTTTTAACCCTGTTCTTTCAAGTATTCAGTAAGAAGTCCCAACCATACTGTAGCAAAAATGACTGTAGGATACTGTTTTCTATTTGGATTATCAAAGAAAGAAACCAGTTGAAAAATTAAAGTTCAAGGTCTTGCCATTACCCCCAAGGTTCCTATTGTAGACTGAATCACACAGTCAAAAGTTTACCCTTCAGTAATTGTGACTGGCTGGTTCTTTCTAAAACTTCAGTTGTGCACTTAGTATGACTAATAGATTCTGGTCCACAATCTTGAGATATTTCTTCTTTTTCATACAATTAAAATTATATTTTCAGGTATGAGATTTCAAAATTACTTCACCAACACATAAAATGACTAAAATCCACTAAAATAGAAATGAGAAATATCCACCAGGAGGAATTAAAAAGAGAAAAGAGCTAGACAGAGTAAGGAACTAGAACATGACTGAGAACATGTTTGAAAAATTCTGTTTTTGACAGAATGCTTCCACTTTTTTTTTTTTTTTTTTTTTGGTCCTTTCTTCTTTAGTTGTCTGTCTCAGCCTTTTTTTCTAAAAATTCAGTAAAAAAAAACTGACTTTTTTTTTTTTTTTTTTCAACAGCTGTTGTTTGAGAAGCTCAGGACAGAATTTACTTCAGACTTGTAACTTAAATAACTACCACAAGGTAGGATCCAGAGCAAAATACTCTGTCCAAACTCCAGAACTGAGTTTCGATCAGAGCCTGTAACAGAACTTAGCACTATTTGAATGGGAGCATCACATGCAAGAACACTCAAAGTTGGGGAAGACCTTGATCTAAGCCTTTAATATGAGGAATGCAGGAGCAGACACTTTACTTTCAAACTACAGGAAACAGTACGATTCTAAGAGGACTACTAGCTGGATCATGGTTGGTTTTCATAAGAAATATATACGATATATTTGTGAGTGTCCTCAGTGGGGCTGATTCTAAGACAGAAGCACATGGTTGATACCTTCCCTTTTGGCAGATTTGTTTTCAAATTGGTATCAGTAATTTGGTTCCACGGAAAGAATAATGTCTAGGTAAATAATGGAGCTGAGACCGAGAGTGCTGATTTTGGAGCCCTAGAATAACAGAATATTTCTGATGACTCTCAGCTGGATGTTGGTATTTTCCCACATAAGTGCTGTAAAGATACCTTAAAGAATTGCAGAGCCTTTCAAAGCTCTAAACAACTTGCTTTCTGCATGTCATTAAGAATGCTGGGGATATCTACAATGCATCTGTTCACAGGTATGTGTAGGCATCCCTGAGCAAGCTTTAAATCATATAGCCTGGGATTCTGTAGTCTTGAAGTCATAGCAGTGTGGGCTTCAGCTGCCAAGAACCTGTCAGTTTTCTGGTGGGCTTATACAGTCTGCTATAATATGTGAACTGTTTTGGTACATGAGCTAGTTGAGGGATGTTTACATGAGCTGCAGTTCTGTGCACCTGGATGGCAGTGAACATCCTTCACTTTGTAGCTACAGTGAAGATCATAGTGTAAAAACCCACATATGGGTACATGGAAACAATCATAAGTAGAACTATACTGTCTGCCTACAACTTTGCACTTGGTTTCTTTCCAGAGAATAGAAGTACCGTTACATCTGTCTTATGAAACTTCCTGTAGCTGCAGTTCATATAGTCCATATAACTACTGATCCCAGTCCTTGCACAGCTTGGATGCAGAAACAGAACAATGCTGATGTCGTGGAAGTTCAGATTTCTTCACTCTCGCTTGCTCAGAACAACTACACTTTTGATATAGTCTTTAAGAACAGCAGATTTTGAGTTCCTTAACATAGCAGTTTTCATCTTCACTTCTGTTTTTACACCATCAGGAAGCGGTTATGTTAAATACTATTCATAAGTTAGATAAGGCCTACTTGTAGGCAGACATATAAAAGAGATAAATAACTTCAAGCATATTATTATGAGAACTAGAAAGGAATATTTTAAATGCCCAGTTCATTCAGAATGCCTCACTGATCTCTCTAGCAACAACATGTATTAAAAACATGGAGAATACATCTTGTAATTTTTGCTATAGTACTCAGATTATCAAAGATGTCATTAAGTAAGGGTTAGAGTGGATGCAGCACCAAGAGAAACTGAGTGTCCAAGTCCCTTAAGTAGCTTTGGAAAATTGAGCCATGTAGTCAAACCTTATGTCTTGAAGTCACTGACATATGTATTACTCACTTCACTGATCTGAAGAGGAAAAGACAAATAAAAACAAAACCACCACTTCCACTTAAGGAACTCCTTCAACAACAAGGAATCTTTAAATGTGCACTCATTTGGCAGCAACATTATCATAAGATGATTATACAGCATATAAATGTTTATTGCCTGACTTTAAGATGCACAATGTAAGATTAACAATTGTAGAGTTTTTTTTTTTTTCTATAAATGCTATATTTCTGCTATTGTGTTTGCAGAATACAGCTAGATAATAATTGATTCTGTGACAGGGACTGGCTAATTTGCCAACAGTATAGTATAAAACACATTTATACAGTCAATTACACCCAAGTGCATGGCCTATTTGCTTTATAATTTCATAAACTTGCCAGCAATTTAAATAAAAAAGTTCCATTAAATTATCATATCATGTGATAGAATGATATTGCCAAGTATATTAAACCATGTGTGTTCAGCCAGAATTAATTAAATATTATTACTTTTTTCTTATTAACACATTGAACCAATCCTTCCTACTCACTACTAGAAATAGAAGCCTATTAGTGAACAAAGTAAACTTAAGGGCAAAGTTTAAACATTTTCCTGAGGGTGTTTCATTAAGATTCCTAGTTCTTTTGTTTAAACATTTGCTCATGGTAAATGTACTTGTATTGTGAAAATATTTTATGTTCTTAGATATGAATACTGGGAAATTTGAAAGGTAATCTTTAATAATATTCAGACATTTTAGGCAGATCTGATCTTACTTTTCTCATCCAACTTAGGAATCTTGGAAATAACTCAGAATGTATTTGGTTTCTACGTTTCATTTGAACTTTATTCCTCATTTATTTTAGTCTTGATTTGATAACGTTATGGGGTAAAAAGAAATAATAATGATTCAGCATGACCATTATCTGAAGTCTCTCCATCCCCCACTGTCAAATAGAGTAATAAATTGGAAAGTACCCATTTCATATGAAATACTTTAACAAAATGGCTCAGAGAAACTTGTTATTTGAAGAAGACAGCGAAGAACAGTAAAAATTAGCATTTTCATATAACTTAATACAAATTGGCCTACTGAGTTAAAAACCAAAAACTTCTCAACCCCTTATACAGTGCATACACAAACATTCCTTCTCTCTTTCTCTCATCAGGTGTTAGAGTTTCAGACACTGTCTCTGCTCTCCTAGTTTTGAAACACAGGGGATCATTCTAGGGAAAGCTTTATCTTCTCATTTTTAAAAGACTTTGAGAAAACCCCAAATTTAAAAAGTGCAGCTTTGTAATTACTGACGTGCATTTCGTTTAATAAGATAGTGTGTTTGAAAGTGGATAAGCATATCTTTAACAGCAGTCTACCAGGAATCAGCAGAAATAATTACCATCAAGATTTAATTATGTCAGACAAGAGTATCTGTCCTGAATAACAGTGTAGACAGTAGAAGCTGTCTATGTTGTATATTCAAGCCAGCTCTCTATGTACTTCTGTTAAACATAGTGTTAGCTATTCTGCTGTGACTGACTTTAAATGAATATAATTGAAGACATCAAAGCAAGGAAAAGAATTATGTATAATACAAAAAAGGGGGAATATGAACAAAAATAATCTTTTGGAAGAATTGGGCCTGGCTCTTCTCTCACATGCAAGACATCTATCAGAAATATCACTGCAGATAAATGTGGGAGCAGCATTGTAAGAAAGTGTAAAGGAGATCATAATAGGTCATACTGTGTTTTTATATGTAACGGTCTCTTCTTTAGCTGTTACTGCCTCTTAGGATGAACTTCAGAAATAATGTAAAACAATTTTGACTGTGATGACACTGACTTGCTCATTTTTAAGAAAAGCTTTCATCAGAATGTCTCCAAACTATGCAAAATACTATAGTTTGTGTTGGTGCCAAACCAAAAATATGAAGTTTTTGATTATTCAAGTAAGTGGTGTTATTGAGCAAAGCAAATCTGTAATCTGAGTAAATATGACACATTATTATTAAGAAAGATTAAAAAAAAAGAAAAGAAAGAAAAAAGAATTGTACTAGAGTTAATTAAGGCTTCAAGTAAAGCTTGTTTTTATTGGCAATTTTTTTGTTGCAACAAGAAAACTAAAAATTAAGAGGATGGTTGGCAGCAATATTGATATGCTAATGGGTAAACATGCTAATTTAGAAAAAAACTAATCAGCAAAGACATTACTAATGGAAATGTACTGGAAAATGGCTAATGCTGTATGCAGACCTGGTATCTACAAAATTAAGGAGAACTCATTTTGTGTTTATAATTGTAACTTGAAAGCTAAGCCTTGATCTTCTCTCTGTTTTGCTTTGCTTAGTATTTAAAGATATTTCAGATGACCTGGCCTGGTACCATGACACCTGCTTAGCTTCTCTATAATTATGCTGCTAAAATTACATGTTCTGTTTACTGATAGGAGAGCTAAAAATCTTAGATTTTTTCTATCTAATTTACTAGTGTCTCCAGACAAAGAGCCCCTTCAAATTAAAGACTATACATGAGTCAGGTCTTCTGAATGAGGTATGGTAGAACGTCTCTGTTTATTGGTACTACATGTACACTGTCTCAAGATTTGATAGAGTAATGACACATCTAGGCACTAGGATAAGAGTTTGGAAATACTTAGCATTGGATCTGCTTCAGTTACATCATAATCAATGGCTTTAATTGCAGCTGAGTTAGGCCAGTTCTAAGTATTTTCTGACATCCAACTGGCACAGGTGTTTTTCCTTTTTTTTTTTTTTTTTCTGGAAAGGGCTGTTCTGAATTTAGCCTGAATTTTAAGCAATGTTAGATATGGTATCAAAGGTTCTGAGGTGTTTTTAAGCCCCTTATCTTTTCTGAGTTGGAAATACTGTCTTTCAAACATATCAATCAAAGAACTAAGTAAAGGATATCACTCTGCAACAGTTTTCAGAATTTCTAAGTGTGTTGGGGAGTTGTAGAGGACAAAATTTAAATGCTTAGAATAGTACAGTCTGTAATGTTGGAAATGACTGAAGGCTGAAAAGTGTTCAGTTAGTGGGGAGATAGAGTTTGAAGATCTGGGTTATGAGAACTCAAAATCCAAGGAAAAATGTTTACTTTACTAATCCTGCATATGCACTTAAAATGCTTTTGAGAGTTTTCATGTAGTCTTGTTTCCCTCTTCATTCAAAGGAAACACTGGGATATGCCGGGATTAAGACTGCCTTTAAATGCACACATACTTAACACCTGTGGAAGGAAATCTTTTCTCCCTATCTCAGCCTTCCTCTAAGAAAATGTGTTTTAAATGGCACAGATGTAAATAAATTTAGTCAGACTAGTGCAGACTTTTAAAGGTTATTTCTTTTGGTTTCATAGTGTGGTGTCATATAAATCATTGAGAATAGGTTTTCTTTAAATTGAAACACACTTCTCTTAAGGTGATATGAATGTATTGCATAGAGCTAAATAATTTGAAATCAGTTTAAATCAATCAGTATGTTTTGCAAAATAAAACTAGGTCATAAGACCTGTTGACACTGAACAATTGCTCAAGTACAATATTAGAATCATAGAATCACAGAATAACCTGAGTTGGAAGGGACCTACAAGGATCATTGAGTCCAACTCCTGGCTCCACACAGGACCAACCGAAAATTAAACCATATGTCTGAGAGCATTGTCCAAACACTTCCTGAACTCCAACAGGTTGGCTGCTGTGACCACTTTTTCCTTGGGGAGCCTGTTCCAGTGCCCAACCATCCTCTCAGTGAAGAACCTTTTCCTAATATCCAGCCTGAACCTTACATGACACAGCTTCATGACGTTCCCTCGATCCTATCACTGCTCACCAGAGAGAAGAGATCAGCGCCTGCCCTTCCACTCCCACTTGTGAGGAAACTGTGGGCCACCATGAGGTCTCCCCTCAGTCTCCTCTTCTCTAGGCTGAACAAACCAAATGACTTCAGCTGCTCCTCATACATCTGGATTTCTAGACCCTCCTCCATCTTTGTAGCCCTCCTTTGGACACTTTCTAATAGTTTTATGTCTTTCTTATATTATTGTGCCCGAAACTGCACACGATATTTGAGGTGAGGCCACACCAGCACAGAGTAGAGCGGGACAATCATTTCCCTCAACTGGCTAGCAAAGTCATGCTTAATACACCTTAGGGTTTGGTTGGCCCTCCTGGCTGCCAGGGCGCACCATTGACTCATATTCAACTTGCCATTGACCAAAACCCCCACATCCCTTTCCTCAAGGCTGCCCTCCAACCCCTCATCCCCCAGTCTGTACGTATAACCAGGGTTGCCGCATCCTAGGTGCAGAATCTGGCACTTGCTCTTGTTAGACTTCATATTGCTGGTGATTGCCCAGCTCTTTAGTTTTTCAAGATCTCTCTGCAAGGCCTTCCTACCCTCAAGGGAGTCAACAGCTCCTCCCAATTTAGTGTCATCTGCAAACATACTTAGTATACCTTCAAGTCCTGCATTCAAACCATTTATGAAAACATTAAAGAGAACTGGCCCTAAAATGGAGCCCTGCAGAACTCAATTAGTGACTGGCTGCCAGCCTGATGTAACCTCATTTACTGTATATCTTTGAACCTGATTCATAAAGTGCACCTAAAAAGGCCTAAATCCTCAAGAATGTTCTAAGTAAAAAGAATTCTAAAATAGTTTTCTTGTCCTAATACACCTCAGGATTTCCCATTTTATAACCTGAACCAGCAAATAATTAGTATAACTATCCTGGTTCTGATTGACTGCTTAGTAAATTGTCCTGCTTCTTTTTTTAATAATAACAGAAGGTATCTGTAAAATTAAGAATTATTATTATTATTATCATTATTATTAGTTGGCAGTTTAGCATAGGACTAAATAAAATTGAGTTCTACAAGATTATTGTAGATGAGGGAGATTCACTCAGTCCTGTATGATTAACCTATAAGCAAGAAAACTTAGTTTATAAGAACAAAGAGATCATTCAGCTTGGATGCAAACAAAGGGTCTATGCATTGAAAAAGAATTTTAAAACCATCTTAATTTGATAGTATTTGATGGTTGCTAGTAAAGTTTACACAGCTCAGACTATTAACTCAACATGAGAAATCGAGTGCAGAAAAATTCTTGTCCCCCCACAAATCCTGAAGCACATCTGGTTTCATCCAGAAATAATCCATATTATATGTTCTCAGGATACTTCATGATGCAAATGAGGGACAGACTGGAAGAAGGCAGATATCATACTCATCTGAAAAGAGGACAAGGAGAAACTGAGGATCTAGAGGACAGTCAGCTAAACTTCAGTCCTCTAGAAGGTTATAGAAGCACATGAAAGTCGAGATGGTGATTATGAGCAGTTAGTATGGATTTGCCAAGCACAAATCATGCTTAGCCAACCTGACTGCCTTCTGTGGTGAGATAGCTGGCTTTGTGAAGAAGAGTGGTGGATGCAGTGTGTTCTCACTTTAACAGGTATTTTGTATGGTCTTCCACAGTATCCTTTTAGCCAGGCTGGTGAGATAAGGACTGGATTTAAGAACAATTATGTAACTAGAAGATTGTCTAGACTGCTGAGCCCAAAGAATGGTGATCAGAGGGAGAGAGTCCAACTGGTCAAACTAATGGTGTCCTTAAGGATTGCTAGGACCGATACTTCTAAATGTCTTTATAAGTGACCTGCACAATAGGACGGAGTACACTCTCAGCAAGTTCATGGATGATACCAAACAGAAGGAGCAGGTGATAGGCCAGGAGGTAGGACTGCTATTCAGGGGAACTTCAACAGGGTGGAGAAATGGGCTGACAGGAAATTTATGAAGCTCAACAAAAGCAAATGCAAGTGTCTTCTCCTCCCCCCAAGCAGTATAGGCTGGAGGCTGACTGGCTAAAGAGCAGCTTGGCAGAGAAGAACCTTGGTGTCCTGGTGGTTAACAGGTTGAACATGAGTCAGCTGTGCACCCTGACACTAAAGAAAGCTGATCTGTATTAGCAAGAATGTAGGCAGTCATAAAGACAAGCGATTCTCCCCCTCTAATCAGCACTTCTGAGATCACTTCTGAAGTACTGTGTCCGTTTTTGTTTCTTCAGTACAAGAAAGATGTTGAGTTAGTGAAGTGAGTGCGATGGAGGCAGCTGGAATACATGATGTATGAGGAGAGGCTGAAAAAAACAGGTTTGTTCAGCCTGGATAAGAGAAGGCTCAAGAGGAATTTTATTGCTGTCTGACTAGCTAATGGGAGGTTGTAGAGAAGACAGAACAAGTCTCTTTCTTGAAGGGCACGGCGCTGGGACACAAGACAACAGACAGGAGTTGGAACTCCTGTTTCTAGATGTAATCTTACTTAATTCTGCAAAGCTCTATTTAAATTACAATATTTCTGTGTTACCCACATCTAATACGCAATGGTCATTTGCTAATCTTTTTTAAATGATCATTTGATGTGAGTACTATCTGCAATTTATACAGGCCAGGTCAACTTGTTTCTCCCCTCTCTTGTTTGCTTTATCCCCACACAGTTCTTACTCTCCTTGCTCCTCTCCTAGCTTACCTTTCCCTCCTTTTACCTGCCAAATAGCGTATAAACAATAGGGACAGGGATGTGGTACATATAAAGGACAACAGATGGGGACTAGGAAAACAAGGGTTTCACTGGAGGTAAAGAACATGATATAAGCAATTATAGCTATAAAGACAATATAAGATACTTGTATCACTTAGAGAGGCCCATATTTTAAAGTTTCAACTGGTGTTTCTAGTCCTGGTCCCTGCTGCAATGAGACAGCATTATGAAACGGAGTCCTCAAAGCAAACCTGAGCAGCAGCCTAGGACAAGCCAAGTATGTAGAACTCTGATATAAAGCATTGGGGTGTGAAGAATTACAGTTGGCACTGCTGTCTGAACTATGGAGAGCTCTTTTAGGTATGAATACATCACAGAAAAGATGTTTAAATGACATCACTACCATTTCAGCATTCACTGAAACTTCTTCCCAGTCTTCTACCAACCTGCACGTATGTCCCTGTCTCTCCAGATACATCTTCCTCACAGACCTGTATTTTCCTTTCAAAGGATGCTCCAGAGGTTTGTGTTTTCACTTAAAAGACTTAGTTTGCCTCTCCTGCTCACTAAGGATTGTGGATAGTCATGTCAAAGAGTACCTGGAACTAGACTGTGGGTACCACTGAGTGATTAAGAGCATTTTCCTGATAATTTCAGCAATATAGGGGACCTTCTGGAAAGTGACACCCTGTGTCTCTTCACTTTAAGTGTTCAAAAGGAGTCTACAGCTAAGAAGTATGTATAAATTGCGCACCCATTCAAAGTACAAACCTCATCAACAGTGTAACTTCAGAATTATTACCAAAGTCCTCCTACAACGAATTTCAGTGGTAATATAAAAGGAAAGATTAAAGCATGAATGGCAGCTAAATGATTGTTAAAGGATTGTTTAACCTAATCAGAGATAATGAGCCTTAGTGGATTAAAAAATGGTTATAAACCCAAGATTAGTCACAAAATTTCATATTTGGCTTTTTGTCTTATTCTGAAGACAGAGAAGACCCTTTTTGCTCCCATTGTACACACAGTTTGTTTTTTTTTTTTTAATTTTTGTTGTTGATGTCAATGCATATAATTTTTGGCTTTAGATACATTGTCAAAATGTGCAATTCTTTGTGGTAGTTCTTCCTGTAGAATTATAAGGATCATCCTATTTGTAACTGGGTGACAGACCACATGGTCTTTTGTGGATCCTTTCGTACTTACTGTTTATGATGTCTATTGAAATACTATTTTGTATTTACCTCACTTTTTCGTGGAAATAGAATATAATTACACTGGATAACGAGTTACATACCGCCATTTAAAATGCTATTAAGTATAGGTGTCTCTCCTCATAACTGTAATTCTATAGGTACTTGAGTGAAAGAAATACTGTAGGCCTTTTTGTGGGATGATTTTTCAGTAAGGGGACACATACATTACTCAAGCATAAGAAATACAAATAGCTGCAAGATATTTATGCCTTTTACAGGCATTCTAGCATTCTAACCTTTTTAGAAAATGGCTATAATTTGAAGATATAATGTGAAGGGAGTGTTCTTAATGCTACATTAATTACAAAGGCTCTCTTTCATTCCCTTTTTGGAGACATTTTTGTATTTTTATATGAAAAGATGCATATAATATTGTGGCAATAATGAGCTTAATGTAACTGGAAGCTATCAGATGAGGTTGTATCAAAATTTCAAATACAAATAGCACCAGAAATATCACCTGTATCCCTGAATGTCTTTCTCTCATACACTGAAAACTTTTTCCTTGCCACTAAGTGGCACTGTGTTATTTGTAGTTGGCTGTTCAGGCCATATTAAAAACCCTTTGGGCCAAATTTATTCCCAATATAGCCTCATTAAGTCAATGGAGTTACATATGAAATGAATTTGGCCCAGAGTTTTAAAGGCACCTAATTCTAAAGCATTGCTGTAAATTTCCATTGTGGAGGCCCAGGAGAAAAATAAAAATCGGTTAGTGTTTAATCTTGCAAGCAGCTGACCCTGTCATTTGGTGTTTAACTGTTTCATTATCATTTTTTCCTACCAAATTAGCCCTAGTTAAAAAGGATCATCTTATCTATTTGAGTAGAACTGTCAGTAAATTTTGATTTGAAAATGGATGAGCTCTATGCTCTTTGTGTTCGCTCTTAATTTTCATTAAATTAATATTATATATTTTAAAATGTGTGTTCATATGACAAAGTCTGCTTTTGAAAACCTTGTTTATACTGTAGCAAAATATGTCAAGATATAAAGAAAAGAAGAGGATCAGGTTTGTCTGATGTCACTCTTTATTTCTTGTTTCCTTACATTGATAGCAGAATAAATAGGCACACGACAATTTTCAAGCAGTGTTTAGATTCTCTTTTATCTTTGAATTACCACTGTGCAAAAACCACAGAAATATGTTAGTAAATCATGAGACACCATAAATCTTTAAGCATAGTTGCTGACACCTTTGGTATGACAGTCCTTTCTTTCTTAATATACATATAATTTGCCACTTGCTTCTAGTTTCCTGAGCTTTTAGCAAAGGTATAGTTTATTTATTTCTTTATATACAAACTGAGAGTTTTATTTGAGAATCCATGAGCACCTCTCTGGGGAGTTTAATCTAGAGAAAAGGAGGCTAAGGAGAGACCTCATGTCTCTGTACAACTACCTGGAAGGAGATTGTGGTGAGGCAGTGTTGATCTCTCTTCTCAGGTGACATAGGATGTGAGGAAATGGTTGTGCCAGGGAAGGTTTAGATTGGATCTTAGGAAGAATTTCTTCATGGGGAGGGTGGTCAGCCATTGGAAGTGGCTGCCCAGGGAAGTGGTGGAGTCACCGTCCCTGGAGGCATGTGTGCGAGGGGTGGATGTAGTGCTTAGGGACATGGTTTAGTGATAGACTAAAGTGGTTAGGTGGTGGTTGGACTTGATGGTCTCAAGGGTCTTTTCCAACCTAAATGATTCTAAGATACTATGATTCTTTCTTACTGGTTTTGTACTGGACAAGGAACGTGTACATGAGAAAGGCATGTGGCCTGAGGCCTTTGGAAGGGGAAAGGATGTCTGTATGCGAAAACATTACCTTTGCAGGTGGGACTGCATGAGTTCTCTGCTTGAGACTGGCAAATATTCCCCTTTCTGTTTTCTATCAAGCATCTAAATTGTGTATTCTTCTCATACTAGCAGTAAAACTATTTCTTTACTAGTAGCTCCTAGCACTGCCATATCAATATGTGCCAGGATTTTTCTAACAAGAGCTAACAGATAATTTATGAAATAGGAGAGAGGTTCCTCCCCAGTTCTCTGTGATGTTGGACTCCTTGTGGACTATTTCACTGTTGCTCATGAAATACCTTGATAATCTTGGATTGTAGATAACCATAGAACCATATGATTTATTCTAGTTGTGATTCTTCACTTTCTTCACAGTGTTGATTTTGCTAAAAACAGGAACATTTTTTTTTTCTATAGCTAATATTAATCCGTGTTTAAGCCTTACTGATTTTATGAGAAGCCCAAAATGACAGAAACTGTATGAGTGTGGCAAGGCCGACTGGGAGAGATCTACGCTTTTATTAGGCCATTTCATATAGTCTGCTAAAAAAGATGAGCTTTTGGGCACACCAATACAATCTCAAATGTATATAATCTTTTCAGATATTAGAGGCAGAAGTAATGATGGTTAATACCATTCTTGCCATGTGCATGGAACACTTGGAAATATGTCTAAAACTACGTGACCAAAGCAGGAACTACCAAGAAACTTTCAAATGTTGCTTCTTTATTGTATGTTTAATATGGCCATGGAAATACAACCTTGTGGAATAAATTCAAATACCAGAAGAATTCTTTCTAGATACTAGAATTTAGATTGGCAACAAACCTTTTTTATTATTATTAACAAATATATGAACAATGTATACTTGGCAGGGTGGCAGTAGAATCTCTTATGAGTACTTCCCCTTTAGCAATGTTTGTCCATCTCTGTTTTCTGATTTAGCTGCCAGAATTAGCCAGAATAAATTCATATTCAGACATCGCAGGAAAAATGTCCTGAGTTGGAGAACTACTCCATTTTCAAATTCCTCCCGGCTTTTAATCAAAACTTGAAAATTGTGCATATTAAAATTAAAGTAAAATATTGTAAGCATTAAGAAAATTATCTTGAAATGAAGCTTAAAGATAACATTTTTAAAAACAGCTTAAGACTGGAGAAGCTAAATTGGCTCTTAGAATTCAAATCTATCCTCAGCAGAAGATTTGTTTCTAAAATGTATATTGGCCTAGCATGTCCCAGCTGTGTGTGGTCCCATCCTCTAGCTGGATCCACAGGAGCTAACTTTGGAACTGGAATTTCTGCAGGCACTATGAGAGTCACGTCAGCAATGAGAATGGTGTAGTCCTAGCATCATTAACAAGATACTGCACATATACATGATGTGATTTATCTGGCAAAAGTTTGACCATCTCTGTACTGATGTCCATTTTAATACCATTCTTGGCTGTGCTTTCTGCATGGATAGCCTCATGTTATATGATGCAGTGACTTGAAGCTACATCATTATTTATCCAGGCTGAACCTGAAAGAGCAATAAATCCCATCATGATCCCTAAGTTTACATACTAGAATGCTTCACGCTTGAAGTATCATTGTGCTTTTTCTCTTGCTCAATACTTTTTCATATTAGTCTAAGCTACTGTAATCTTATTTTTGCAGAGCATTTTTATATTAGGTATCACTAAATTGGAGTGCTGACTATGAAATCACTGCAGTTTAAGGCCATTAATAAGGTCAGTCTAGCAACATTTAAGAACTGATCTGTTAGTTCTTTGCTGACGTCTGTGTTCATGAACCAATTGCCATTTAAAGATCTCACCTGACATTTTCAGCTGATAACCATTATACCATTATGATGAGTCCTATGAGAAAGTTCTGTAGCCACTGCATTTGTTATGTTTTTGTCCTTCCCACATGTTAAAAAAAGCCTTCAGGTTCATTATTTCTCTGTTCTAAGGGTTGAGAAGAAAAAATGATATTTTTTTTTGGACCACAAATCTACTATTCTTTCCAGTGTTTCTCTTTCTCTTCAGAAAAAAAAAAAAAAAAAAGTGACCCCTCATCTATAGTTTGCTATGAGATACTACATTTGTTTTGAATTTGTTGATTGGCATCCACCATGTTTCTTAATAAGGAATAGGAGATAAAGACTTTTGGATTTAGTATAGTCAACATTTTCATACAGGTTACGCAGAGATGTTTTAAATGAAGCAAAATAAAACCCACTACAAGAAAAGGTTGTCCTTTTATAAAACACATAAAAATACAAATAAAGTAATTTGTAATGCATATCTGCATAAAATAGTATTATTTCCCCAAACTGTCATTTGTAAGCTATATACTCTCAACTGCAATAAACATAATAACTCTTTTCCTCTACCATCTTCCAGGAACAAGAAATAAAACTGGCTAAAGTCTGCTGTTTTTGGCTCATAGTAAGTAAAAGTAGTAACAAAATTTGTTAAAGAAGCAAATCTATGTTAGCCAGTTTTTCCAAGAATGAATCTTTAAGCTGTTTGCCCTATGATGGATATGGCTTATGCCTATGATGGAGTTCCAGCTGAACTATCTGTGAACTAAAAGCACAATTCTGCGGGCAAAGAGCAAATTCTGAACATGAGAATACTAAAACTGGGCAAAAAGAAATATACAACAAGGTTGGCTCATGAAAGTGAGTACAAATGTGCAAACTGATTAATGCGAGATAGAGCATGTCTCTGTGAGAAGATGCCAATGTTTAACATGTAGTATGAGATATTTCTAAAAAAGAAAGCCTTCATCAAGCATCTGCTTCATGTTGCAGATACAGAGGATAATACAAAGTGTTATTTGAGTTTGTTCAGTGGTAAAGGGTAAGATTGCACACAACCTTGTCTTGAATGTTACAGTGAATTAACCCATCTCTGCCGTACCTCCTATCCCACATTGTTTTCTATATATATTTTCTCTATTGACTGCACACTATGGGTATTATCTCACATCTGCGGTACAACATGCATTTATCCTACTGTTCATATGTGGTAACAAGAGTTTTGTAGAGAATTCAGTGCTTGCTTTCTGAGATTCTATATCTCAGAGTGCTGAATGCTGGTTCACACCAAGTCTGTGAGGAGGCTTGGAGCCATACCCGTGATTTACGAAGACTGCAGCCTACGCACACCTACCACTTACCCATACTTAGAGAGATCATAGAAACCTAAGTAGATGGCACGGTAACCTAAATATGTAGCACCTGGGTTTTGCACATTTTCTCAGGCTCTTTTAACTCTTCTCCTATATGTATTTTTTTTTGCCATTCTATGGGTTGACTGACCAATGTATGTATAAAACTGCAAGAAATCTGCTTATCATTTATATCAGGGCCAGTATCTCCCACACACATCTACATAACCAGCAGTGACCTACATAAATTCTCACAAAAGTTGCTTTAAATTATATGTGTCAAGCTGCAGGTGTTTCTGCACTAGTCAGTAAAAGCTGTTTTTTCAACAAAACTTGTTGTTCTCTTGATTCTTTCAGATGAGAAATTTTGATGAAAAAAAAAACCAAACAGGTTTGTATGATTTTCAGAAATAAAAGTTTGTGATCCACTGGTTTTAATGAGTGTTGAGAATGTGATGTTTCATGATGGTGTAATTCCTTAATTATTTTTAAGGAAAATTGAGGGCAGGTTGTTGCTACCAAAATTAATTCTCTAATACAGCTTCTCTCCACAATTTAAAGTACAGAGCTCAGAATTTCAGTGCTGGGGTCATTGCAACAATTATTCTAGATAACTCAATGTGTTTTCTGAATCCTGTTTTACTATTATTATTATTATTAATAATTTCTTTTATATAGATCATTGTTAAAATGACAGGCATTGCACTGGTTGTTTTAAACATTTAAATAAATCTCTGTGTTCAGAGATGTTCTTTAGAGACTGTGCAAGTTTTGACACCAGGTCTGTCTTTGACTTGCATAGCCTGATTGGGCTACAGAATAACTCTGGAAGAGGGGATTTGGCCTTGGAGACTAAAAATTCAGTGGGAGAAGCATTTGCCTTGCAGCTGGTTTTGGAATTGAAGAAAAAGCATGAGGAGCTGTGAAGGTGCATGGAAAATATAAGAAACACCTTTCTACTAGCATGCAAAATTCCTTTTTTTTTTTTTTTTTTTTTTCAGACCAGTCTCACTGCACTTATTGTCAGGTAATCTGTGTGTTCAGTCATTTGAACTTGTCTCAGAGGCTAAATGCAAAAGAAAAAATAATATTGTTCAGCAGAAACATCATTAGAAGTTGTGCTTATTGTTAGGAGCCTTATCAGTAGAAAAAAAGATAGGAATGACGAAAATATCCCACCACCCCTTGACAGTTGAAAGGACATGAAGGTGCTGGAGCGTGTCCAAAGAAGGGCAATGAACCTGGTGAGGGGTCTGGAGAACATCTTATGAGGAGCAGCTGAGGGAGCTGGGGTTGTTTAGCCTGGAGAAGAGGAGGCTCAGGGGTGACCTTATTGCTCTTTAAAACTACCTCAAAGGATGTTGTAGTGAGGTGGGGATTGGTCTCTTCTCCCAAGCACCAGGTGATAGGATGAGAGGAAATGGGCTTAAGTTGCACCCTGTTAGGTTGGATATTAGGAAAAATTTCTTTTGTGTTGTGAGGCATTGTAACAGACTGCCCAGGGAAGTGGTTAAGTCACCATCCATGGGGGTCTTCAAAAAACGTGTAGATGTAGAATTATAGTGATATGGTTTAATGATGGACTTGGTAGTGTCAGGTTATAGGTTGGACTGGATGATCTTGAAGGTCTTTTCCAACCTAAATGATTCTGTGATTCTGTGATATTCTAGCATTCTTTCAGGTGTGCTAGTTACAAGCAAAAATCCAGCATACTTGAGTGCTGTTCCCTGAGGCTGATCTCGAATACCAACAAGTGCATACGCTGTACTCAGGTTCACATTATAAAATAGATTTTTATCATGGGCTTCACTGGAGCTGGGGGCAACTGTACAGTTGCCTTAAGTCAGAAAATAACCAAAGAGCTTAAAAATGAAAGCATGCATTATTTTGAAAAAACATTGTCAGGCATAAATTTTCAGCTTCCTGCTTAACAAACAAAAGAATAGCAGCTTGGGCCTAATCTCCCTCCCATTAAAGTCAACAGGAGTTTGGTCCCTTGAGTCTGTTTTAGCAGTTTATATTATTTGAAATGAAATGTGTCAGACAGTAAAATTACCTTCCTTGACTAATCACTTGTAAAACAAAAATCTTTTGAGGGATGGGGGAAACGGGATGAAAATAGGAATTTCAGTGCTTGTTGTGCACTGAAATATTTTCTTATTTAAAACCTTTGCCCCATTTTGAGGTTAAAAATGACACCCCATCATTTCCTTATATCAAGCAGGTTACCCTCAGACAGCTGTCTTCTGATGGACCAAGAACACTGCAGGATACACATAGAAAGGTATTGCTAAGTTGTAAATTTGAATGTTCTCTGTGAACAATTTCACTTGCCCTGATACTTCATCTCCTCTCTCTACCAAAATATTGCATTTTCCCTTCCGATAAAGATATTTTGTAATGGCGGTAAGGTGTTGTAACTCTGGAAGGTGGTATTGCTCATCTTTTCGTTGTGTCATGCAACTCCTACTGTATTATGATAGTATGTTACCTCTCTGTCGTGAGTTATTGTCTAAGTGCAGCACATTTTTAACTATATTTGGAGAACAGCCTCCTTGTCTTAAAAAGAACCATGAGCAATGCTAGACTGACCACATTGCAAAATGGTTACTATACAGTAAAATAATTCCCTTTGGTCTTCCTGCTTGTTTTTGCTTTCTAAATACTTAATTGGCAAATACAATCCTTAAGTTATATGTGTGTTTGAGGCATTTTGCCATGCTGTGTTGAAATAACTATTCAGGTTGTCTTTGTACATATGAGAATTATAATAAGAAAATTTATTTTCAGTCCACCAGGAAAATAGCTGAAGTCAAAATAATACCAATTCCAGGAGAAATAAATAAATAAATAAAGTGAAACATTAATTTCCAGTTCCCTACTCTTCCACTCATCAGCAAATACTGAAAAGGTATTTATTAAAATGGCTTATCCTCAATACTTTTATAGTGCTTTTTGTAATCCTACTATAAAGAAGTTAAAGAAAATGGGGAGATGATAATACTAATTTGACACGCTGAAAGTCCTACAGATTCTGATTCTGTGTTCTGTATTATACATAAAGCTAAAACTGGCAAATTTTATGTAGAGTGTGTTGTATTTTCTAAATATAAAGAGTCAGCATAGACAACAGGTGTTTGTTTGTTTATTTGTTATCAGACTTCTGCCTAAGAAAGGTATAGCTTCTTTTCTTTCTTTCTTTTTCTCTTTTCTTTTCTTTTCTTTTCTTTTCTTTTCTTTTCTTTTCTTTTCTTTTCTTTTCTTTTCTTTTCTTTTCTTTTCTTTTCTTTTCTAAATTTAAGAGTAATGTAGAATAGAATATTTAATATTTGTTTATGGTACATACCACAGTTTGTGTGCATGTGGAAGCATAATTATGTGCAATTCAGATGTTTGAATGTAAACTTTGACCTCCTTTACCACCAGGATTCTTACTCAGGTTTTTCTCCCAGGCAGCCTTTGCACCCTAACAGTTTTTTTTAGAAAGTTCTTACTAACTGTGTTTTCTTTTCTTTTCTTTTTTTTTTTTTTTTTGACTTCTGAAAAGTTAGGTCCTTGCAAAGTATCTGTCCTTATAGGTTGTGTCAGAACTGAATCTTTGTGAGGCATGCTGTTTATTGAGTAGGGACTTTTGTTTAAATCATTTTGAAGCTGAAGAAGTTCATAATTCATAGCAATTAAAAGCAAAGAATATGAAAGACCTTGCACAATAATAACTAATGTTAGAGATCTATAGGCAGAGCAAAGATTTTACATGTAATAACCAAGCAAAAGTGGCTCCCCTCTCAAGAGTGGAAATCAGTTGTAAATACTCTGGATAAAAAAGAAAGTCAGAAGTTTATTCAGAGAGAAGATGCACAATATGTAGCTGAATAGAAGGCTTCCCTTGATTAAAAAAACAGATATCTGGATAAAAATAGAATAAGCTAAAGAAAACCTACTGACTGGTAAAATTAGGAAATTGTGAAAAAATAATATAGATAATGGATTTTGCAAAGTACTGCAAGGTAGGTTTGTGATTAAGTACATTTGGATTGGACTCAATGGCTAAAAACAAGACAGAAGCAGAAAAACTTTGGTAAGCTGGTTCTCATAAAATACAATGCTGTGAAATATAATACAGGTTACCCTGTATAGGATACCTGTAATTTTTGGAAATAGTGACACAAATGTAATAAGAATGTGTACTCATTCTTTATGACGATAAGTGAACCAGAGTAATCTTGCTTTTTGAGTGGAAACTCCCTGAAGAGCAAAACAATAACACTTTTGAAACATCAGTCTGTAGAGCTTGGAAGGTCAAAGGTAATACAAAAAGTAATTTAGGTTAAATTTTCAACCTGGACATCATGCAAAGTGTACGGAAATGTCTGCAGCCTTAGGTATAGGTGATGCTCCCTATGACATATTGGTGTGATAATCAATGAGCTGATGGAGAGATAGGATTTTAATTCAAGTCCTGACAAAATGTCACCGCTAAAAGATAAATAACAACTGACAAAAATGATGTGAAATAGTTTCAATTTAGTACCACATTTAATAATTAAATAACATTGGCTTGTTATTGGTATATAATATTCACCAATACTTTTCTTTGTGTTTTATTAAAACCAAGTATCTTTGGTAGTGTTCCAGCTAGTATTATATATGGTTATGGATGAATAGATCCCCACATTTGTGATACATGCCATTGACTTCAGTAATTTTCTTGGGGGAAAATATCAGATATTTGTAATGTAATAATTACAAATAACTTTCCAGCATCTTCTGCAGAGGCCTCAAAAGTCAGACTACTTATAGTTTTGAACTGACACGGTCCCAGTCTATTCACCAGGGGTCATTTCTAAATATATAACCTTGTATAAAAGGCCTTAATTAAAAAAAAAAAAAAACAAAAACAAAAAAAAACACACAATTCCAAGCTGCAATTTTTCCATACTTAGAAACCACCTTGACGAATGAGTATTTCTAACTATTTAAGAAAAAAAAAAAGTGCAGAGTCCTTATATGGTCATTTACTTCCTTTTAATTAGGAGCAATTGTATGATACCCTAATCTAAATCTAATTCCAACCTAGCAGAAATGGGTTAGAGTAACCATTATATTCTTGCATTTCTAGGTAAGTTTCCAAGACACATGGTAACTTTAAGCCCTGATGCAGAGAAAAATATATTCTATTTGGTTTGAAGTGATAAAGCTCATAAATTTATGTAAAGTGTAATAAAAAGGAAAAGTTGTTGCCATTATCATTAAAAGTAGATTTAACAGATTGAGCTGAACCAATTGCTTTTGACAGCCCAGAGGATATTTATATTTTCAGTGAACTTTTTATATCAATTTTTCATCACTAAACTATTTACTCTTGCTGGTTTAGCTAGATTTTGACTCCCTTGATTGTTCATATGGGAAGGAGATGATGACGTTATATTTAATTTTCATTACTCCTGTGAGTGTATGCAGTTTGAGATGCTCAGTATGATGTATTCTGTTCATATCGTATTATTTTAATTGTCTCTTATCCCTAAGTTTGTACTTATATATTTTTATTAAATTGAAGAAACCTTCCCAACAATAAGCAACGAATTAGGAAAAAAAAAATGTCAAATATGAAGAAAGGAAGTCCTATAGACTATCTATTAGAAGATACATTTTCTGTTTTACTGGGTGATATTCAGCCTTGATCCAACGTGTAATAAGTAGTTGAAGTCTTTATTAACTTCTGAGAAGTTTCTTTGCAAACTCAGCAGACACCCCAAATAAGGACCTTAAAAGTGTATGCATATGCTAAAGAGAATCTGACCATACTGCAATAAGTTTTAAGCAGAGATTCTGTAGATCTTTTAAAAAAATTTAGTTTGGTCATACTCTGTTCACTGTTACATTTATTTTCCCCTAAGTTGATTCTCAGATAGAAGGTCAGGGGAAGATTCTGTATTACAAAAATGTAGCTATTAACAAAACTGAATTTTAAATGCCAAGATACAAATATATATTTCAAAACTACTTATTCAATCAAGAGCTGTAATGCTATCAGTGATTTTAAATTAGCAATACAGCTGATTGGGTGAAAATATTCAATGTTAATGCAAACAGAAGAGCTATGACTACATTCAAAACTATTCTGCCAGTCTTATTGTGGAAAAGTATGAAAATACTTTTTATAACCATTTCACAAGAACTCTTAATTTGACTTCTCATGAGCTTAACCTTCGGAATAGATCATAGTTGACCAATGACTTACAATAAAAAAAAATGAGATAGAAGAAAATCCTGAGCATCACAGGCAGATGTCCTCATCTGAGTCCAGACATGACTATTAACATTCAAACAAAATTTGAGTTCATTGGCTCAGACCCAGGGAAAAAAAACATAACAAACTGAAGAAAAAGGAGTCTTTTCAGAAGGAATGTAGCCAAAGCTTTCCAGAGGAATTCTGTTGGAGGATGATTCAGGTAATGTTTAAAGAGTGGCTTCATACCATCCTATCTATAAGAAGGTTAACTCCTTTCTGGTAATCTACCTAATACTGTGAGAGGAGGAGAGCAGGTGTTCTCTAACAGAAATAGAACATATTTCTCAAGAGTGAACTCTTACAGTCATTCTGTTTACTGCCTTGAATATCCAAAACAATCTATCAGTACCGCACATGCTATGAGCAGTTGCCAATTTCTTTGGAATACATAACCTGCTTATGTTTAAAGAAAGCATGTTCTGCATTTATGTCATGCAGAAAGTCATCAGTAAAGACAGCTCAGATGTATATATAACAAGGATAACCTTTTAAATAAGTCTGTGATGATTAAGCGAGACACTGAGATACGTGTAGGAAATAAGCATATATGAATATCACCTTCTCGTGCGATACTTGTGAGGGTCATAACTCTGAGAGAGAATGAGGGAGACCAAAGTATGTCTCAAAGTCTTCAGGCACTGGAAAGAAGTCTGGGGAAGACAGATGAAAGACTGGGCATAACACCTGAATGAAATAGCAACGCTCGCTGCAGAAAGACTGCCAACATACAGGGGAAAATCCAGATAAAACAGTATTTACAGCCTGTTGGAGCAAAGGAGAGTGAGAATTTTGGCAAGAGATAAATGGTTCACAATTTACGCAATGATTTACAGTGCGAGGGATAGGAGAATGATTATTTAGCCAGGGACAGATGTAAGGATCACTACAGGAAGTAAAGAAAAATAACTCTCAATCTTTTATTTGTTATGTCATGCCTATGATGTTCTCATTCCTGATTTTCAAACATATGCAGTTGGCAATACAGTTCCTTTTAAAAATGTCAGTCTGGTTATTTCTTATGGGGACTGAAACCTTCCTTCTGTTGTATCAGTAAGGAAGAACTTATGAGAAAATGATACTGCTTGCTAGCAAAATTAATCCAATTCCTTTAGGGCTGAGTAGGACTGAAGTAACCCTTTGCAATAGTGACATGCATCCAAGGTCTTTGCTGTACTTCTGAAAAACGTGAGGTCCAATAAAATGAGGAGATAATCTTGGGTTAGTTCAGATCTACAGACTAGACGTGATTTGCTGGACCAATACACATTGTTTTTAAGAACAGATCTGTTTCTTTATTGGACACAATCACCTAGTAATAACAAAATGTGAACATTCGGAAAGGAGGTCTAATGGGCTAAGTGTCCTTCTACCTCTTTATAACAAAAATGGTGACAGAAAAAAAAAAAAAAAAAAAAAAAATCCTCTTTACTTAATGTGGACCTCTCTCTCTAGTGTGTAAGTCCTCTGTGTCCAAAGATAATTAGCACTTTATAATGCTAATTATTATAATTATGTCTGAGAAAAAAATCATTAGGGGGTAGGTCTGTTCAATGATTTTCAATTGCCCCCTCTATTCAAAAATAAGGTCATTTTTCGAAGTTTTAGAAGCTCAAAGCTGGAAACTGTATTACAGTATATCCTTTGATTGTTTATTTCCTCATTTAAAATATTTTGCATGTCAGTCAAAGACCTAAATAAATAATAAAAAAAAAATCAATGTCATAAAATGTGGCTGTTACAAAATTACCTCAAAACTTTCTGGCTTCGTGCTACCAATGTGAAATATATATCTATATATTTGTCATTTTTTGACATGAGTATGTGAATCCTGTACCGAAAGAAGCTAAGAAAAGCCACCATACAGTTTCTTCTCTCACATGTATTTATTTGAAATGCCAGAGGTTGTAGTTGGAAATTGAAAGGCATAACTCGTAGAACATTAATAGGAAATATAAATGTGGGCCAAAAGTAAAAAAAAATGCAAACTGGGACATCATACTGGGAGTGAAAACAATTGGCTGAATATAAATTTGTGTGTTTTTTTTTTTTTTTCTGTGTTTCTTCTTATTCAGCATAGCATTTGCACAGAGAGGATAGTTTAGTTGTTAAAAAGTACAACTTTCAAACATTTTCAGATGTAGTTTGAAAGCATGGTAGAAATTAATATTAATTTCTTAGTTTTTTTTTTTTTATATAATTAATATTCTGACAAATACTTCACCTCTCAAAGATGGTGTGTGCTGTGTTTATTCCTGAATATAGTGAATTCATATTACTGGGGAGCTAGAAAGAGAATTTGCTGTGAATGAATTTGGCTTAATCTGATTTGAGCAGGGAACCAAGCTGGATATTTCTTTTCCAGGAGTATAAAGAGATGTCGAAGAAAGAAGGTGGTGAGGCTGGATAGGCTGTACTGCAGATTGAGTGAAAGAGGTGCTAATTAATAAAAAATAAAAAATAATAATAATAAAAAAAAAACAGAATAGGTGATTTCTAGAAGGCAAGAAGGCAACATAACTCAGTTGTCAATCCTATAACCAAAATCACTTGTTAAGATAGATAATTTATATGTTCTGGGATGAATATAAACAACAAATAACACAGTGCAATCAGCTAGGTATAGGGGCTAAAAGAAGGTATGTTTTGTGAATTATACAAGCTCAATGTAGAGAATTACACTAAAAGATAGCTTCTGTTTCTGATGAACCACATTATTATGATTATTATTATTATTATTTCTAATTTGGGCCAATATATCATGTTGTCATAAGTATTACAGGGTGGAGAAGAAATACTACATGACTCTTGCCATATGCCTCAACTAATGTTTTGTGACAAAAGTAGCTTAACCATATATAGTGTATACCATAAAAAATCGGCTGATAATTTTCCCACATAAAAATGTGTTGTGAAAACTCAGAAAAGCCCTGAGGGAATTCTCAAATATACAGGGAACATGAACAAACAACTTTTGCAGATTTGCTTTGAAGTTGAACCTAGGATGAGTGCAAATGCTTTTGCAGCCTGGATCAGTTTCAGGCTGGCCCCAATTAAAAAAAAAAAAAAAAAAA
>VXAA01007160.1:236431-292154 GCA_013399115.1 Anseranas semipalmata | reverse complement strand
AAAAAAAAAAAAAAGTTATGTGAGAGAAAAACATTTCCCTCCCAAGGTTGTGAAGAAGAAAGATCCTCACTGATAAGGTCTCCAGATGGAAATTAGCCCTTCACATGTAATTTGACATCTAAAAAGGAAAAGCTTCCCAGGAGAAAGCAAGATATTTGTTGCATAGATTGAACAGTTTGAAAGGGAAAGGCTCAAATGAATTTTGAGAAGATGGTCACTTCACATTTTCAGAAGATTAACTGGCACTATCAAAAAAGAAATGTATTGGAAAAAAATGATTAAAAAAATCCTTTAAGGCCTGTCACAAATTTTATTTTGTTGTAGTAACTAAACACATTTGCTTAGTTACAGATGTGCTGTATTTCTTAAAACAACAACAAAAAGACACTCAAAAAAATCCCCCCAAAATACCACAATAAACAAACAAAACAAAACATACAAATGAACATAACAACAACAACAAAAGAAGACTGGTTTAACAATTATAANAAAAAAAAAAAAAAGTTATGTGAGAGAAAAACATTTCCCTCCCAAGGTTGTGAAGAAGAAAGATCCTCACTGATAAGGTCTCCAGATGGAAATTAGCCCTTCACATGTAATTTGACATCTAAAAAGGAAAAGCTTCCCAGGAGAAAGCAAGATATTTGTTGCATAGATTGAACAGTTTGAAAGGGAAAGGCTCAAATGAATTTTGAGAAGATGGTCACTTCACATTTTCAGAAGATTAACTGGCACTATCAAAAAAGAAATGTATTGGAAAAAAATGATTAAAAAAATCCTTTAAGGCCTGTCACAAATTTTATTTTGTTGTAGTAACTAAACACATTTGCTTAGTTACAGATGTGCTGTATTTCTTAAAACAACAACAAAAAGACACTCAAAATAATCCCCCCCAAACTACCACAATAAACAAACAAAACAAAACATACAAATGAACATAACAACAACAACAAAAGAAGACTGGTTTAACAATTATAACAGAGAACAGTTTAAGCAAAATAAAGATCAAGTTAAAGTATGATAAAGCTTATTGTCTTCTATCCTTCTCCTGTCTTCGAGAATTTCCATTTATTATGACTTTGGGGAATCACCATAAATTTTTTGTTGAGATCCAGTTTAGTAAAGAACTCAAGCATGTTCTTGATTTTGAAAACCAATGAAAGCAATGGAATTACTTGTATGCTTAAAGTTAAGCACACTCACAAGTACTTGTTCCATCCAGAGCACCATCTTTTCATCCCTGATGAAGTCAAAAGAGTCCCTTTTGCTCAAAAATAAGCTGCTTATTCCCCGTATCTTTTAGAGACTGAGGTCAGAAACTGATGCAAATGCATCCAACAATCAGGCATTCCAAATTTCCTAGAGCTACCCCTGATTCTAGTGTGCCTCACTTTTAAAAAGCAGTGGAAAGTAAAAGTAAGGATGCTTTTTCCTTAGCTCTTTTTGCATTGTCTTTGGCACTTCTGATTTGTCTTTGCTAGTGACCTTTTGCACAATACAACTCTATAGAAGGAGAATAAGACCACAAAACCAACACTCAAGCCATATGTGATGTCAGTTGCCATCACAAAGGTATTTGATAGGTGTCAGCTTTAAACCACAAAGTTTTATCATTTAAGTGACCTCTGTTCTCTTAGTTTGTCAGGTTGGACTACCTAAATGATTGACTTTCTTTGCTTTAGATAAATAAGATGGACAAAACTGGTTTCTTCCAGTTAAATCATAGCCATGACAGGGACTAATCTCAGAGCTAAGGAGTGATTCATGGACCACTGGTATGGATGAGGCCATAACAAGTAAGTCTGCACCAGTCCACAGATTTAGTATTACTCTGTAACATTTAAAGTTCAGTTGACATACTGATGACAACATTTGCATATAGAGAACTGACAGGGACCTCTTGATCCAAAGGGGGAGCCTAAGGAATCCAATTCATACCACTACATACAGATTTTAGCATGCAGTCTCAATAAAGATAATTTTTCTGTTTACAGAAACATTGGCACCTTTACATGACACAAAGTAAAAGAAAAAATTAGACTTTCAAAAGAAACATCCATACATTTGTTGTAAAATAGTCAACTCTAAGAAATTACTGGAAGAACCATTTCATACCTGACCTGAGTTCTGGGAAACCTACAATTCATTCATAAACAACCATCTTTTACTGGAAATATGATGTAAAGAATGAAGCCAACCTTTTCTATAACCTTGCATCTGTGGCCAGATCCTAACTATTATTCTCATCACTTGCTCAACAAGAAAAGAAAGACTACATAAAGAGGTAAGAACTTCTAATGCAGGCAGATGGTAGCTAGTCTAAAGAAAATATTGTTTATTCCTTTTTTTTTTTTTTTTTTTCTTCATACAGTGATTCTGCTATTGCAGGCTGGGTGCCAATAATTCAGGGTGGTGACACATGGGACTAATACAAAATGTGTTCAGTTTATAGTTAGGTTAAAATAGAAGCAAAGTTGAAAGCAAGCAAAGTTGAAGTCAGGCAGTTACAACTTTCTAAACTTCACTGCACTAGTTTAGAAAGATTAGTTGTGATGAAGCAAATCTGTTGGTTCTGGTGGGTGTAGAGCCCCCAGTGCAAGCTGTGAGATCTGTAGCCCAAAGAATCAATAAATCTTCTAATTGTGTCATGCCACGTCTGTGATTTAGACTGGAATATATGCTGTGATTTGTTTAATAAACTTGCAAGCTTAAATACCATGCGTTTGTGGGATGCTCCCCTGGGATTCATCCTTAAGGTTGCCCAAATGTATCTCTTCTTCCAGTGACCTACGTAGGAAGTGACATGAGACATGTGGTGGTTTAATTAGCAAAATGTTGGCATCAGATTAATAAAGGAGAGAATATCCTTTTCTACAGTTTCTGTTTCATATAAATATCTCTCTCAGAGATCTAGTTCCATATGGCAATTAGAAGTACTTGTTAACATAGTTGTTTAGGTATATGAAAAATGAAGGTGGGTTTTCTCCGAGCCTGTAAGAACTAGGGATGGACAGACTTGTTCAGATAAAATTAAAACTCACCCATCTATGCATAAATATTCATCCATCTCTTAAAACCAAACTTAAATTAAAAGTTTCTAATATTCTTCTGGTTTATTTTTTTTTAATTAATTTTTATTTATTTCTGAATTGCTAAGGTTTGCTTGGAAATGGAAGCCATGATTCCATGAAAGATCGCTATTTCAAAGAGATACTCAACTACTAATGGCAGATTTGATGTGTCTAGACAAGTATAGTTTTAAAACATAGTAAAACACTGGGTACTGTTTTTAAATAACCCACAACATATTCCAGTTGGTTATTTATTCAGTAAAATTATCTTCTATCTTTGGAACACCCATCAGAAGACAAAAAATCTTTGGAATTTACATATTTTATGTATCTTTCAAAGACATTTTTTCAGAGTTCTTACTCTTTAATAGGTGAATTGCAAAAATCTTAATTTCATACACTGTATTCAAGGCTTTATTGAAGACATCAGACTTCACAGAAATAACATGACCATACATATTTTGGTGGATCAATGACAGAATTGCAAAAGGAAAATTATTTAGGGAAACTTTAGTGTAGATAAACTGTGAATTAAGATTGCTCACATGTAATTTTTAACATTTTTTCTTGTACTGGCAAAATAAATAAATAAATAAATTCTTAAGGTTTTGGGGTCTAGTAATGCTTTGTATGGCTGGCACTAAAGCTGGTAGGATAAAGGACAATGGAGGTGAAACTATGATGAAATTTTTTCATTTTCTCATTAGCCTGAAAGTGGAGTTTGGGAGTATAGCAATCCTCACTCCATTAAGCTTTAAATTATCCTTTGCTCTTCCTTTTCTCATTGCAACTTATTCTTAAAAGGAAAGAATAGCTCTCATTTGTACGTCTTCCAAAGTGTAACTTTCCACAACAGAAAGGAAAAAAGAAAAATACCTAAACAAATTAGAGATGGATCTTGACAAATTTATGAGGCTAGATAGCCAGGCAGAGGACTGAAGTTCATGACTGAAAAAAGTCATTTACTCTCCCATATCCCTATTAAAGGACTGTGTCATTTCATTGGAGAAATTCCATAATCCTCATGAAGTCATGGGCGAAAAGATTTTGATATCTTCCTGATTGAATTCATACATAGTTCTTTTGGATTCTCACATGATTCTTAAGGAAATAAGTTTTACTTAGTACTGCTTTGTGCTATTTCAAGACTTCATTCAGAATTATATTCTTTTTTTTTCACTTTTGTCTTCTGAATATAGACATTTTGTTATCTAACTTCCATGTGGATAAAAGGTCCTCAATTTTATTTATTTGTTTGCTTGCTTGTTTATTATCAGAACGGTTGAATGTTTTCTTACAGAATTTCAAACTGTTTGTGCCAAGTTTCAAGTGCTCTGTGTATGCATATATATCATTTTATTCTGCAAAGACTGTGCCCCCCAAAAAGAGAGGAAGCCCACTTACTCTGTTCTTAAATGTGTGTAAGTTAGCAAAAGCATTCTTCAAAGGATTTGAGTGAGACTAGTGGGACATATGCAACTAGATTATGATACTTGCAGAATCTTTCAGAGACTGTGCAACAGGATATGGTCTATATTGTGATCTACATAAAACCATAAACTCAAAGAGCAACAACCTGCAAGAATGGATTTCTCAGAAAACATGCTGTTTACATGAATTTGAAATTTGAACCTTAAGCATTGATTTAAAATATTTGTGGTTAGATTTCATGGAAAGAATAGTAGAAAGTCCTAGCGTTGGTTAGTACAGACAGGCATATCATATGGTTCCATAATTTTTATATCTATTCACTTTGTCCTGCTGTGTTACACTACTGCTATTCCAATTTTGAGCTTCTTGAGCAGAGAGTTTTCTGTGCTCTGAACTCTGCCTGTTAATATAATAGTGATTCTGCTACAAAGGTAAAAGGAGAATAAAATCATCAGATTTTCTTTTTCCCTTGTAACCTCAGTCCATGTTTGAAGTCAAATTCCAGAAACTGAAAGGTTAGTGTCTTTGTCTGCCAAGGAGATTTTCATGGACTGACTCCCTTTGAAATCAGTGGGACTTCATGAGAATCATAAATGGCATTTGCAGGAAGTAATTGCAGGGTCAAGAACAGTGTGTCAGAGCACTTACCTCTGAGATATTTCTCTATGCCTATCTGTTAGCAGCAACAAAAGTACTTCTTTCATTTTCTTCTAGCAACTGGGCCTTTTTAAATAGATGAAGAAAAATAAAACATGAATTCATTCTTACTCAGATTTGAATTGAATGAATAGAACTAATGTATAATCTTCTTTCTGCAAAGTGATAAATATTTACAGTGTGTAATGAGATTTCATGTCAAAAATTGATGGTATTTATTGTGTTTTAATAAAAGCAGATTTGAAAATGTTAGTTTTATTAAAGAAAAGAAGTGTTGAAAATATTGCCATTTTCACATTTGCTTTTTCTATGGAGACCTTATATGCAAAGACAGATTTTGAGCTAACTATATTACTATGGAAATCAGTTGCAACAGAATAGAAATAGTATGAAATAATGAAAACATTAATACTTCTTTACACCTTGTTTCATTTATTTATCAGTTACCCTCTCTATTTTTTTGTTTGCTATTAAAGCTCGCGCATTTCAGTATTATAAAGGTTTTCCTTCTTTTATCATAATTTATTTTCTTGATTTTAATTTCCTAAAATTGCAACATGAAACAGGTATTTCATATTTGGCGGAAACCTGGAAGCTTAGGGCATTGCCATATGCAGTGTCCAAGTAAGTGCTACACTAATATTTGTTTTGCAATGAAGAAATTATTTTCAAGTGAGTATTGTTGCTAGAAAGAGGATGTATCCTCTCTCCTCAGCGATGAATCCAGCCATCAGTTACTTCCAAACTGATTTATGGCAATGCCTTATCATATACTGCCATTAAGTAATCTACTAAGACTATAGAGCTCAGCTTTCTTGGGGATTTAAGACACATTAGTCAAAATACCAGTATGCAGGTGCTGAGTGCTTGAGAATATCTATGCTGTTCCTTCCATTTGTATCAAACTTTTAATCACTTATTGTTTCACAAATAGATAAAGCAGGTGATAAGCTTTGATTTTAAAAGGCTAAAAACTCTACATAAACTCTAAACTAGTTTAGTAATATGTAGTTTCCAGGTCATGTAGCTCTAAAATCCACATTGGCTTTTTTTTTGATTTTGTAAGGCAATTTAAGTTAAATTAGTAAATTGTTTTCAAAAAAAATAAATACATGAGAAAAGTTTTTTTTGGCATAACTTAAAAAAAAATGGAGAGAAAGTGAGGGCAAAAGTGTGAAATCTATCCTATTTTAAAATAATAAGTTGTTTAGATTACGTACATGTACAGGCATGTGTGTATGTGCATGTTTTACTATTTAGACAGGCATTTTTGCTTCAGGCAAACAGAAGGAAACCTCTTGCAGCATCCCTTTAACTGGCATGAAGCCAGCATTGCTCATTTTCTGCAGCTGGCATGAAAATAAACTCATTTTTCCAGAAGTGACCCCCATTATTTCATTTTTCCTAGCTCCCAACAAGTTGATGAGCTATAATACAAAGCAAAGCAATTAATTGTTATATGGCATCTTTGTTAGAGTAGTAGTGATGATCAGCAGTTGGGGAGGAGGAGATAGTCTTGAGCTTGTGGTAAAATAAAGATTTTCAGCAGAATAAAGGAGAAAAATGGCCTTGCACAAAAGTTACATACTGTTTAGTTATGGATGGGGAAGGGAAGAGTGGTCTTAGAGTTCCCAATGAACTGAGAAAGTTTTTTTGTAGCCTTTTGGTTTTGCTTTTATATTTGTTAGCTTTTTGCTTTCTAAATCTCCCCTCTTTACTTGAAATGCAAGTTTCAGTTTTGGTAAGGATGGATGGACTTCTCTTGTAAGAACAGGTGTTGCTGCACATTCCCCCACTGCAACTGAAAATAACAAAATAGAGTAGGCAGTCATCCAATCAATCAAAGTTAAGTCTCCTATGAACTGAAAACCTAAGCTTGAACTTTGGTTTTCCTGTCTTCAGGGGAGCTCCACCATATGCTAGTAAATCTAAACGGTGGGGTTTTATTTGTTTATTTACTTATTTGGTATTTTCCATTGAAACTTTTTCCACTGTATAACAGTAATGAAATATTGGTTGGAGCTGTACTTGAAGTTCGGTCTCTCATGTCCTGTTTCAGCATTGCAAATGCGAGTCACTGGCTTTTCCGCTGGTAGTTGAGGTCCATCTCTCTACATATTTTCTCTGTATTTCCCACACTAAAAATACACAGAAACTTCCAGGACATTTTAATTTATCATCTGACAGCACTACAGTCCTACATAACCCTAGTCCTGAACAGTGGAGTGTTTACAGGAGGCCAGAAGAGGAAGGTCAAGTTAAAAGGTAAGGCAATATAAAGGAAGTCAGTGAGGCTATTATGACTCTATTGTAGTCTTACAGAAGCTCGGAAGGATGGAGAAGGATTTTATGGCAATGAAAGACTAACCAAATAAACACTACTTCACAGACAGAAAATAAGAGTAGGAGATCATTAAAGGAAAAGATGGAAAATTGCAAATGACACATTTTGACATCCATTATCTTCTCTTAGTTAATGTGAATGGAAGAGAGGAGGAGCAAGATGGGGGTGCTGTTGAGGAAGATAGAAGGAAATAATTGTGATCTGGATTATCTTCTTGATTCCATAGAAATGACTATGAATTAAGTCTATGAATTAAGTGGTGCTGCTACCAAGAGAACTGTTCATAAGGCTATGACTTTTCTAAGTGCCATGATGCAGTCCACATTTTTTTCCATGATCAAACAACTAAAAATTATTCCTTCCCCTCACCTACACAGAGAGACAGACGATCAGCTTAAAGTCGATACATCACTTGAGTGAGAACTCTGGATCCAAAACATCTCTCCAATTATGAACATTTTTTTACTGATTTACTGTAGGACTTCAAAACCTCATCAAAAGCTCTTAATACAGATAATATTTCAGTATTTCTCTTGGTACTTGTGAAAGGAGATATCTTAACTAGCAGTGATTTTCTTCATCCAAACCCCCTTCTTAATGTGAAGAGTGAGTAAAGCTTCTCTATAACCGTATCTTGAACCTGGGCTAGAGAGACCTTACTACAGGCATAGAGAAGGTAAATGTCTACCCACATTTAAGTTCTGATTATCTGAGAGGACGGAACTGCAGCAGATACGGTGGTATATACCATGTTCGGAACACCTGCTTTCTACAAGGTCATGTAAGAATGAGCATTTTTTTCCTTTTCTTACTATATCTTTTGATATATCTGGCAGATACAGCAACTCTGTACCATCAACAGCTTGAATGGTATAAGTACTTGTTTCCCATAAGTGACAATGTTCTCTCTCTTCCTGACAACTGTTTGAACTAACCCACCTCCTTGTTCTTTCCTACGTGCTTGTATGCAGAAACATGCAAGCTTGTAAGAAATGTGTAAAAAGGATGGTATCTGTGTGAGAATGCAAGAATGACAGTCACCATGTGCAAGTGCATCAGGGAAGAAGTACCAGGGCAGCAACAAGCAAATAATCTCTATTTTGTCCTCTATTTTACAGTAGGAACCACCTTCCTAAAGAAATATGATAAAACTCTTAAGTGACAGGAAGAAACAGAAAGACTGACCTTTTTGTTAGTCTTTGATGGAAAACAATTGTTCTGTCCTATGACAGGGAAGAGCAGGAAAGAACATTTTGAGGGAAAGGAGGGGAGGGGAGATAAAGTTGTACATAAACAAAACGCTGATGAAGGAGCAGTGATGCAGCTTCTTCCCTGTAATATGGCACATGAGGGTGGAAGGACCTACAGTACCTCTTTATTATAAACCCACTTATGAGAGGAGCAGTAGCATGGAAAGTAACAATTATTCAGCTGAAAACCCATAACAAGAACTCAGTTAATAGTTAAGTGGTGGGATGGCACCACAAAATATTGACTGTGACCTTCTGCTTTAAGGAAGAAAGGAAGAAAGCCTGCTCTGATTGGAATAGTAATGTCTATTAAAATGTTATAAAACATTTTAGCGTTGCTATTCTATTTAATAACATAGCACGCTAAATGAAAGGACTTTTAGAACACTAGTAAGATGGGTTACCTATCTTGGGGATACTCGGCTAAGGCTATAATATTGCAAACAGTTACTAAGGAGAATATATGTGACTAGTCCACATGCAGTCAATTCAGTCTTGTGAAGACAATCACGACAGTAAGTTATGCATATGCATAGGATTTGTAGGTCAGAAAAAAAAGGGCAGGAGAACACAATATAATGGTAAATGTAGAAGGAGCACACACAAAGAATATGGTATTTGAGAAAGCATTTCGTGGATTCTGAGGATTACATTGTATGTAAGACAATGAACTAAAAACTCTTATGAAAAATGTTTCTGTAGTTTTAAAATATCTACTGATACAGAAATGTTTTTCCATGTTGTTGAAGAACATTTCTGGGATTAGTCAAGACTTCAGAACAGTGGAACTTCTTTGGTCTTATGATAGCATATGTGTACACAGACACAGAAAACAGTCTGAATAAATTGTTAAACTATCCATAACAATTTTTGTCTTATGTTTTCTGTGAAATACAGTTGATGTTGACGACACTGCAGGTAGAAATGGGCAGCTGTTTTAAGATATTCTGCACATAGCTTTGCTTTTGTAAATGATAAATCCATCCTAAGTTCAAGTGACAAAAATTACAAGTATGGAAATACTGCAAAGAAATGGTTGTGAAAACTTTGCCCCATCAATGAGATAGCTGACCTACATGTACAATATTATACTGAGTTTCCTCTCCTTTGTTTTGAACGTGAGGTTTTCCACTGGATCAGCATGTTGGTCCACAAAGTCTATAATCTTTTGCCTTTGGGAGCAGCTACTACCTGACAAACAGTTAAAACTAGCCAAACAAAAGGCTATTGATTTAGTTAGCAATGCTTCCTGTAGTAATTCTGTTCTGACCTTTTTTTGATCATCTTCTCTTATCATACATAGGTTACATATTTTATTCTTATCTCTGGTGTAAATCAAAGTCCATTTCAATAAAGAACAATACAAATAAGATCAGTGCTATGTGCTGAGACAGACAAGCTGAATGTCCCAGCTGGCATAAACTGGTTCAGTTGTCTGAATGACTGGCTAAGTCATTTTACCCCAGATGAGAATCTCTTTATTGTGTCTCTCAGAATAAGCCTTTATAGAACCAAGCCCAAGGGAAGGAAGGGAGAGAAGAATGATGGAAATAAGGAGACCAAAAGGTATGCAGGGCAGAAGTACACAAAACCCTCTTCCCCTATCACTGATTACAAATTATTATACAAGCTGAGCCCCATATTGTATACTTCATTTACAGTAATTGTACAACAGCTGTATAATAGGTGTAGTTTAAGGTATGAGTGTTGCTCAGAGTGTAGCTTAAATGTCCACAGTGAGATGTGAATATGAATATGAATGGTCCTGACTGCATAGTAATTGGTAGTATTATGGGAGTGAATGGAAAAGCTACATATGGATGAATGGGTGGGGCTAGGGAAGGGTGCAGCACAAGAGACTAATGGTAGATTTTATTTTCTCACATAGACGCCTTTTCCTTTAAATAATTAGCCAGCGGCAGTAGAAGGAAATGAAAAGAAAGAGAAGGAGACCAGTTTGGCACAATGAAGCTCTATACTCATTATATTAAATCATTCCTATTTCTCTCTCTTCACCCCACCTACCTACCTATTGATCCATCCCCATTAAACTTATAACGTGAACAGCAGAAAAGTTCCTACCTGAGGGTTCTGGTGGTGTGGTAGGGGAAGGTTTAGAAAATATGATAGCATTAAAACAAAAACATAGTTGTACAAAATGTCTTAGCATGCAGAAAAAAAGTGGAATCATTCTTTCTCTTTTGCACACGTTACTGGTTTATGTGTGTTGCTGTTAGGGTATTGCAAAATGAGGAGCAATTGTTCCCGTAAGGAAATGGTTAGTTAGGACTCAGAGCTCAGAATAATTTCATGTTGTATTTGTTTGCTTTCNCCCCCCTTATTTCTTTATCATTTTTGTGAATTCAAGTGCATGGTAATCTGTCCATTTGATACAGCTGAATGTGTAGTTTTCAGGCAAATTATGAAATTTGGATTACTTGGGTGATTTGAGCAGTTTATTGGTATATCTGAAATTCTCTAACTTCAAAGCAAGAATTAAACTTCAGGAGAGGAAAATGACTTAAAAAGCATTGTGAATTATTTTGCAATATCACAGAGAGCCGATTATATTGACAATTCTTATGAACTCAGAACCTGATCCTGCAGATGTTAACACTTCAGAAAACTTGAATTCAGTGTGATTCATTCACCCAGTACATGTACTCAAGGCTACAACTGTTTGTCTGTTCTAGCTCCAGCTAAATCATAAAGATCTGATTTTGCATTATAGGTTGTGTAGCAAAGCTGTGTTATAAGAACTAGCAAATTATAAAGCTATTGAAACTCATTGTATATCATATTAAGACAGGAAATATATTTTGTGTTAAAAACTTGAAAAACTGGAGTTATGTATATCATTGATCCTCCAAAGCTTTGTCATTTTGATAATCATTTTCTGTTTTACTAAAGACCATTTCCTAAAGAAGACTTTAAAAACAGAAAGCCTTGCATTGCATCACACTACCTTTTTATAAATTCTAAGGAATAAATACAGTAAAAATTAATTACAATTATTCGTGTTCTTGAAAATGATGGTACATGACAAGAAAGAAGGGTCACTATTGCTCACTTGTTTTTTAAGACAATCTTTGTTTACCTAGTTCCCAAGTGTTAAGGGCCCGTACGGTACATTTGCATAGGATAACTAACATATACCACACCATTTTCACGTCTGCAAGTACACGTGAGTAACCGTAATTACACGTGACACCAATTACTCTATTACTTTGTATTAAATTATAATGGAAAATTCCACTAGAGAATTGAAGCCTAATTGCATCTTAATTTGCATAATTTTGCATATTAATTACATCTCAGATGAATAATAAATTTCAGCAGATTTTTAATTTATGCATAGACACAAAAACAAGTGGAGAAATAATTTACAAAAAAATACCAGCAACTATTACTTAGGGCATTCAACTAATTTTGCTTAGTTTAGCAAAACAAAACTTGGTTTGTTTAATATAGCATCTTTAGGCTGATTGCTGTTTATTGCACAATATGTCAGTTTTGAAGCACAGAGAGAAGCTGAGCCTTTTTAATACAAAAAAATAAATGTTAATTCACAGCATTTTAAGTTCAGAGATTTCACATTTTTGAACAAAATGTTTGTAGGACAGTGCTATTTAATTAATTTGAGAATGGTCTTAATTGTGATAGTTTTTTATTTATAAGACATCTTATTTCATTGCATTTTTTTAATGAAGGAATAAAAAATAGAATATTAAAAGAAAAAAGTCTTGATGAGGAGGTTTCTCTGTTAATCAAATGCGGAATGTTTTCTTGTTTAGAGACAGCGGTTAAGCAACTGCAATTTTGATGACTATTAATTTCAGACAAAGGGCAAAATTAAGGCCAGGAAATGTGTGGAATTTTAAATCAACATATATTTAAATAATTCTGGAGGTATTGTGTTTATTTCAGAGTCATTTTATATACCAGAAAAATAGCTGCATAATCAAAATACACAAAAACTGTAACTTGAACCTGCAAAGCTTTTCTTAACTTTACTCTCATGATAATACAGTGGGTTACCCCTGTTGTTGTACTCACCTATGTAAAGTTAGACAGACAGGAAAGAACAGTCTATAACCTTCTTCTCTCTTTTTTGCCTACCAATTTTCCTACCAATGTTAGTCAAAACAAAAAAATATATATTTTAAATGTGTCTATGTGGTTTATTTGATGAAAAATTATCATCAGTACTAACTTCATATTAAAAGAATTTGCTTCCATGAATTTCAGTCGTGTTAGCCACCTACTTACTGCAATCTAGTCTGTAAAACTGAAGTCCCTTTACACTATTAATTCATCCCAAACCCTAATCTGGTGTTATGCCTTTTATACCTGCTGCCACAGTCAATATGAGACTGCCTGCATGAAGGATAATTCTATTGATCGTTTGCCAAATTGTACAAAAGGAATGGATGTCAACACTCTAATAAAATCAGGAGACTGTCAAGATGAATGAATATATTCATCTTCTCTTTTGCTCAAAAAAAAACAAAACAAAACAACAACAAAAAAAAAAACAAAACAACAATCCCTAGAGAGGCATATATTTTTTTCCAAGTTGTTTTGTACTTCTGTTACTATACAGGCTGGACAGAATCCAGCAGGAGACCATGCAATCTCCAAGAGTCCATTCTATGTATCTTCTATCACATTAGTCTGGATTTTGCCAGTTGCAATGGTATGGGAGACTGTAAAAATGAATACTTCACAGCATATGTTTACACTGTACCAGCTACAGATCATTATTTTTACTTGGCAGGCAGCAATCTGATCTGATAAATACTGATCTATTCTTTTTTATTTCTTTATTTATTTTACAGTGAAACATTTTAAAATTAGTATATCCCCGGGAAAAGTTTCCTTTTTCCTTAGAAAGCACCAAACACAGCTAATGTATTCTTGCTATGATGTCTCTGCTATCGTGTCTCTGGTTTGGTATCAGGAGCCTGTCACTTGGTTCCATCTGTACAGCACACCAAATCCCATTAGTAGCACCATCTTTAGTGCTCTTCTTGTTAAAAGTTAAAACAGTTTAGCTTTCAAAAATAGCATTCTAATGAGGATCGAGATTGTCCTTTTACTTTCCGAACATCCCATTTGGCAGGGTTCAGATAAGCAGAGGCAAATTGCACTGGAAGAACTGAAGTGAGGAACCCAATCTCAACTGTTAAACAATAGTTCCCTCTCATGGACATCATGAGCTACCGCAGCTTGTGAAATGCATCTTGAGAGTCAGAGCATTTTTTAAAAAATAAGTTTTAGTCCTTCCAAGTGCCAAGCACAAGATATGTGATTATAGAAAGGAAAAGTAATGATCCCTACAAAACTCACCGTTACAAAAATCTGTTGCAAATGTAACTGGGAACGCAAGTTTTTTCTACAATACTTTAAAATGAGATGCTCCTTCTCTCTCTCTCTCTCTCTTTCTGTAAGAGAAACTTAACTGTGAGAATGTCTACTTATGAGGAAGTTTTTAATAATATTATGTAGGGTTTGAAATATCTTATCAACCTTGATCCTAACTGAAAAACCTAGCATTTCATTACAGTAAAGTAGAAAATAACATAAGTAATTTGATCAAATGAGATTACAATTCAGTTTTTGCAGTTATGCTTAACGTTGGCCTTTGTCATCTTGAGATTGTGTTTGGTCCTGCAAGATAGAAAAGCCATACTCCACTTTTGGGATTTGGAAGCAATTTTTGATTTTTGAAAAGTAATTCTCATTCCCTGTACTAGAGATGGGAATTCTATTACCCCATCATCTTCATTCTCCCTTGAATAATGATTGCTATATTTTGGGAAAAGCTTATCTATTTTCATCTTCCTTATGCGTGCTATTTAGTTCTCATGCTTTCTGCATCTGTAGAACTGTGTTGCTTCCTTCCTCTCCAGTCAGTACAGTACCACACAGGATTCTATGTAAATGAGAAGTGAACTTGTCGATATATTTTCTGCATCCGCTTGCTCCAACTAAATTCTTTTTAATCTTTTACAAATCTATTTGAGTTCTGAGTATTATCCTGCTTTGTCTTGAAAATCGAGACTAAGTTGGAACTGCACTTTTGTTGAGATGCTGTTCAAACGCCCTGCATTTTCTCTCTTTCAAAAGTGTAGATTGAGTCAGCCAATTAGTAAAAGCATGTGTAAAAGACTGAGGACCAGAAGACAAAAGGTATTTTTCCTGTATATGATTTACAGGAATTAACATTACATCAAGTCAATCAGGATATGCTATTCCTTGCATTCCAAATTTATCATGTTACAAGACATTCTTGCACACATTTCAACAAAAATCAGTCTTGATTTCAGAATTACAAAGGATATTATTTTTAGAATTAGGTTTGATATATAAAATATTTAATGATTTTGGTATTTTTGGCATCTTCAAATGTTTTGTAGAAATTCTGCAAATGGAAGACTGGAAATGCTAATGAATTAAAGAACAACAACAACAAAAAAAGAAAGAAAAAAAACCCTACTTCGGGGTTAAGAAATTGAAAACACAGAAAACACAGATCCTCAGACAGAGATTCCTGGAAGCTGAAGGATCATCCCCTGAAGTATTATTACATACTTGTCCTATCCTTTCAGTTTTCCTGGGCTTCTGACTACTCTTAGAGACAAGATCCCGTGCTAAATATTCTTTCAGTCTGGAACACAATGATCAGACTTTTTTGAAAAACGAGTAAATTTCCAGAAATGAAGAGCTCCATATTTGCCAAAAAGGTTTCAAGCTGCTGAAGATCCAAAGCAGCTATTAAAATTAATTTTAAATTATTTGCAAGGGGGGATTCCATTGTGGCATATCATGGAATATTCTGTTAATTTTCAAAACTGTAAGAAAGTTGCACAAAAAAATCAGGATGTGATTTTTAATGTAAATTTCAAAATTTGGGTAATGGATATAACTTGAAAATTAGTCACTATAGATACTTTTGAAATTTTTTAATATACATCTCATTCTTGAATTCATCTAATGTTTGTAAAAATATGTCGCAAATAAGAAAATAATAATACAATAGCCATAATTTGGCACATCACCCCTTGGAGCTATGTACAGGTACGAGATACTGAATCAAGGACATGAAGAATAATTTCTACTATTTGTCTATAAAGTGTAAAGGAAGATGTGGCAGTGCATCTCCAAACTGCTTTATCATTGTTCTGATTAACTCAAAATTATAAGTTAATTATTGGCTTCTTTTCAGAGGGTGAACTACAAGTATCAGTTCCCACATTTATATCATGTGGTTGCCTGGTTTAGGGAAATGAGTTAGAAAAACAATTCATTTCACACAGGAGTATCATACATATAACTGAATCCTAATTTCCCTCCTTTTTGACTCTACTTGTCCCATTCTGGCATACTATGCAACTGTAATACTAGAGAAAAGTAGCCTTCTTTGAGGCTGCACTGGTGATTTTTGCCATCCCTGTACACCTCCAGGAGTATCATGTCTGTTTCCACTAGCAACAGAAGATGAACAAGATGAGTCACAAATCTGTGCCATCCATGCTTTATGTAGGCATGATCTTGCCCGTGACCAAGCTGGAATGTCGCCAATGAGAATTAAAATTCAGAACCTGCCTGATATGTCTCAATTTTAGGGTGCTTCTGTGTTTACCAAAACTCTTTTATGTTAGATGTCAAAAACGTGGGTGTTCCACGGGACTTGTCATGCACATTAAAATGTTGTTGAAGGATAAGCTGTATTTATAACAAAATATACATCCATCTACTCCAGAGTCACAAAACAAGAGCAGCAAAGTGTGAGATACACAGTCAGGGACTGACTGCTACTCCTTGAAGCAAAGTAGACATAGGGCACAAGCTGCAGCAGCAGCAATAACATGATTATATTCTGTGTCAGAGCCCTAGAAAATAGAGCTGGCTTTTTGCTACCCCCTTGAATTAGATTAAGACGTGTGAGATGGTGTCTACGGCACAGGATGGACACAGTAGGATGGACTCTTCTACGGGCAGTAATCACCTCTACCCCATAGCCTTTTATTTTTCTGTAGCAGGGCATCCTGGCCTTGAGTTACTCTTGATCTGTCATCTTTGGGTTTGCAAAACTCACTGCTGAGAAGGCTGATGGTGGATCTGGTGTGAACAAAATGGCAATTACAGTCACAGGCTTAGCCAAATGCCGGGAAATACAAGAAATTTCTGGTTAGACATCTGGAGATAAGTCAGAAAATACTATAGAGATTTTGGGTAATCCTTTGTTTCATTTATTGTGGGTTTTGTTTGTTTTTGGAACAGTTTTGTCTTTTGTTATTTTATTCTTGAAAGCTCAGAGGTAAAAACAGGAGAAAGAGCTGCTGACTGAAAACTGACCCATTTCTCTAGATTCCAAGCGGATACAGAGAATCAAACCTAGGGGCTGCTTTTGCTCTTTTTCATTTATTTATTTGGAAAGGAAGAAACAACAAGAAACAACAGTTATTTCTGTCCCGTTTACTTAAAAATCGGGAAAGAATGTTCAACGTAAGAGATACGAAGATATGAGTATCTCTTAGTTGAATGGCTATTACTTTAGTCTTCAGTGACCTTTGACTACTCTTCTCCTTAAATTAGACCCCCATTCCTTATTCATGAGAGTGCTATTTTCCATCACCACTTCTTCTTTCAAATCTCTGCTTTGGAAAGGCGAGATTTGCTGAGTCAGGCACGTGAACTGGAGTGGCTGGGTATTTTACTTTTTCCTGTATTTTATTTTTAATATATAGCAGCCATGAATGTTAATCAGGAAGAGAAAGTAATGGGGAATTTTTTTTTTTTTTTTTTTTTTTTAAATCAGCAAAACAGCATTAGCTGCAGAAGACTAGAAGACTGAAAAAAAAAAATCACAGCATGATTTATAACTGCCAAAACATTTTTGGGTTACTAAGCTGCTTACCACATTCTTTGTCTTCTATCCGGTATATAAAAAGACTGTTTAAAAACTGTGTGAAAATTTTCAAAAACACCTTTAAAAGATTCCATTACTTAAAGTGATTTGGATAATTGTGTTCAATGGTAGCCATTATTTAAAAATATAATTAGTTGCTGAACTCAGAGAAGGAGGGAAATTTCTGCAGGTGTTTCTCATTATTTGCTATGCATACAAAATATCTGCATAAATTACCATTATTATTTCAATGTATAGTAAGAGACAATAAAGCATTAGCAAGCAAAGAAAAATGTTGTTGACCCACAATCTGTGTTAGCAGCATAGAGTTTTGGCCTTCAGTGTTTTTGAGGCACATGTGCAACTGCATTCAAGATTGAAATTACAGTTTCGCACCTGTAACAACATTAAGTATGTAACAAAAGTGCATCAGAAGGATATCGAAAATGCAAAGACATTAGGCAAAACATAGTAATACATGCTTGTAGCAGAGCTCTATACTAAACTGGTAGCAACAGGCAGAGCTTTTCATTCTGTAGTAAGGCTTCATGCAGAGGAAATATTAACAAGTGAAGTATTGAGATCAGTTACGACCTCTTGGCTTTTAGCTCTCGTTCTGAGCAAGACATGTTCTGCACATTTGGGAAAGTTTCTATTTCTTATTCTGTGAAATGGAACAATAGCAATAACAAAAGCTGAACAAAAAGTAGAAAATTCAAATTATCTACTAGATTGATCATGTCAAATATACACATTTTTATGAATATAAGTGAGAAAAAAATCAGACAATGTTGAATTCATAAATTCATTCAGTTTGGGTAACTTGAGGTTACATTGGTGATGCACTACATTATAGGTTAGATTCTCAACACTCCCTTGTATAAATAACCTTCATTAGTTTACTTGAATGTTAATGGAAAAATCAGCATTTACTCATTGTAACGAAAGTTTTAGCCTTCCTGTCTTTATGTCTTTTATTTCCATCCTTTGTTTCTGGGACATTATGTCATAAAAGGGAAATGATAATGTTATGAAGTCAATACTTACTCATAAATAATAAGCTAGTTAAAAGTTGCAATTCAAGAGGAATCCATAAATTGTTCTGGAAAATTATCACAGTTCATAACAGATCATCAAAATTATATTTTAATATCTCAGTATTTACTTTAGAAAATTCCAGAATGAGATTAATCTTGGGCTATATAGCTCCCTCGCACCTTAATGGTGAGTTGGGAGTCTAGAAGCTCTGAAAACTTTGTACTTTTGAGGGTCCCAGCAATGTAGTTTAGTTGGGAACTCTGAATTTGTAGTAAGGGAAAGCCTTGGATTTCCAATTATGTCCAGAGGGAGTGGGAATCTCTTCTATGAATCTATGAATCTCTTCATAGTTGAGTCACCATCCCTGGAGGTCTTCAGAAAATGTGTGGATGTAGAACTTAGTGATATGGTTTAGTGGTGGACTTGGTAGTGTTAGGTTACAGGTTGGAGCGCATGATCTTAGAGGTCTTTTCCAACCTAAATGATTCTGTGATTCTGTGATAAGTGGGAACAACAACAGCCAGGTAGGATGCCTGGCTGATGAACTGTGCTTGTGATTCATGAGAAGTCTTTCAAAACAATAAATTTTATCCACATTTCTGAAGAAAAGATTTGTGAAAAACTTCAGAATTGTTCAAAGAGAGAATTAAATTCTGAGGTAGAAAAGGAAAATCCTGGTTGTTTGTTGAACATTGTATAAAAAGCAGATTTATGCCATTGACCCTGTACCCCAGCCAGCCTGTTGCAAATGAGATCCTCTTCAAGTTCCAACCTGAGTGACTGTATTCTGCACAAAGAAAATATAATTTTAGAAATTCACGCTTTTAATCTTCTCTGACAGTCTGGCCCTCACCTTGAAGGCCCATGATATAGATGCTGACACAAGACAGTTTTGGATTAAAAAGGACCATTATCCCAAATCCTTGGATGGGAGGTTTCTTGACTAGTAGCGTTCTACTTAGCACCCGCTTTTCTCTGATGTCATAGAAAATGCACAATATGCAGCTACATATCTTTCCCTAAAGAAATACCTTCCTCCTTGTACAGGAGTCAAGACTGCAAAACAACAACAGTCATTTTTATGTTGTAGTTGTTTTGTTTTGTTTTTAATTATTATTATCATCCTTGGTTATATAAATGCTTCTTTTACCTTCTCATAGAAAAGTCTGAATTAATTTTATGAGGTCAGACCACTATGCCACCTGCTGCTGTGCTCTGTCTGGACAATGGCCAGTAACAAATGACTTACTCTTTTTTTTTCTATGTTTAATTCTTACTCAATATTTCACTTCAATTGATTATGAATGCTTTGTACCTTATCACGCTAGGTGGTATTCAAAGTGCCCCACCAGGCAGGAAGAACTATCTCAGAAGAGGAATGAGACTTCTCACAGGAAACATTCGAGATGGAATGATCAGTATACTAAGACTATTTTTACATTTTAAAGTTCATAAATTGGTGATGAAGTTATGCCCTGAAGCACTTATGCTGTGAACAGATTTTGCATTTTACAATGAAATCCTTTTATGTTTCATTACGTTAAAGGAGATGCAGCCCACAAATAATTTAGAAGAGCAAAGGATCAAAACTAGAACTTATAGAAAATATGAATGTTTTTCCAAATAAACATTTGCCAGTTTTTAGATAAGACTGGAAACTTTTGAACTAGTTTACAGTAAACCTCTTTTTTTTTTTTTTTTCCAAATTATTCCCAAAGAATAATTAAGTGGTAATTGTTATACATTTCTCTCTTTCTTATTGTGGTATATGTAAATGCATGATAACATAATATGAATGAAATTTTTATCAAGGTTTTAAGAAGATTGAAATGATGCAGTGGCTATCTGCCAAGGAATAAATTTCAATCTATTCCTTACCTTATTCCTCAGACAATAACAGGACCTTAAGCACAGGTATATAGGAAGTGACTTTCAACTTTTTGGAGAATTCTTTATTTGCAAAGCTCAAATTCCTTACCAGGATTAGAGGGTGGAAACCGGTATGTGACTTCTTGAAGTCCCTAGGAAGATTCTCAATGATTCTCTTTGGATCAGGTACAGAATCAATCACAGAAAATCTAACAGTTGAATTGTCTGTTATAGGACTCAAAACATTTCACTTTTTTAAAATTAGTCACATTAAAAAGTATCCATGTTAGAAACCATGTTAACCAATCAATAGTCATTTTAAAGTACCTTAGTCCATATACTTATCAAGTTTAAATGACTGTAGTCTCCCATTGAACAAAATTCTTCTATCCTTACTCTTCTAGTTTCCTTCGCTTTCTGTAAAATATTTTTTCTCTTAAGACTTTTTGAGTAGGTTATTCATTTGTGTTTGTTTTAATGTGTAAATCTTCGTAGTTTGTTGTTGTTTGGTTGGTTGTTTTTTTTTTTTCTTCTTTTTTTACAGAAAATGGATGAGAAATTATTTACAATTAGTTAAAATATGATTATCTGAAAATGTAACATTTACAAAGTTTAAATGTAGGAGAAGCAAGATTTTCAGAACATATGGCAAGTGTAAACCTTTCTGACAGTGTAGTTAGGATTAGGATGTTCTGTATAAAGTTGTCTGGCCAGGGTATCTATAGTATGTGATGAAGACTGTTTAGAAAGCAGCTTGTCTTTCTTTTGCCTAGAAAATGGCTCCATTTAAAGTAATGCATTTAGAAAACTATTCTTCCCCTTAAAATTTCCTGTAACTTAAAAATCCATATGGTATACTAATACTTTTAACAGTTCAAGAGAATAGCTTGATACTAGCATTGAAATCTATAAAGGACTGTGATCTGCATAATTTTGGTGGTGTATCACAGTAACATGAAGGAATCAATTTATTCATTCTTTCTTCTGAGATTAAAAGTAATTGGTTTAAAGAGATAATCATTCTTTTGTTTGAGTTTTATGCATTTCTTATGAAGAGCTAACAACATTTTTCTGCAGCCTGACAAAGTGTACAGTCTTTTATCCTCATTTCCCAGTGGATAAATACTTTGTTAATTAATAAAGTATTATACTATCACTTAGTGTCTGCATTTAACTGTGGAAGGATTTTGTTCAGATTATGTTAATAGATTGTCCGTTTTATTTTTGCATTAATTACAACCTTTCCCTGTGATGTTGTCATAAGAGTATTGTCACTATGAATACAGGGTTTTTTTTTGGATTATTTTGGTTTGACTGTTCTGAAATAATGCCTGCTACGTGTTGTTACTTACACTATTAAACTGGATGTTTAATTATTTACTGGGATGATATCAATTGCAAATTCAACTTTTCTTCTGCTTCCTAATTGTTTACAAATCTGTCTTGATATACATATGTATCTGTTAATGAGTGTTTACTAAATAACATGTACAGATAGCAAACAAATTTAAGACTGTATGGGATTTCTTGGCACAATTTTTTCTAATTATTTGGATTTTTTAATATCAGCTAAATCACATTGTAGTGATACAGCTGCTTAAGAGAATGTCTGTGATTTCTCTTAAAAGAAGATTGAGGAATGAGGAAAAATAATAATCACCCTGAAAGAAAAATTACATCATATACATTTATCTTTGGAACAATATTCTGTAATAACTCTGCAGTATTGCTAAATTGTGACTGTCCAGATAAACGTGTAAGTCCAGTGAAAGATTTTTGCACTTAGTTTATAAAGACAGTTTATGTATGTGGGAATCAAACAGAAGAGCTTCACAGAATAGTACTGTGGGACATTCTTGCTTTGCCTATGATTGTATTTTTATTTTTATTTTTTCATATTTCATATCTAAAGACAGAGAGAGAGAGAGAGAGCATTTGTAGGCACTAATACTAGCTCCTGTCTTTCTGGACATTTTAAACTTGTGGAATCTCATTGCATTCTATGGGAGTTTGGTCATATTATGATATTTGATTAGATATACTCAAAATAAATCTGGGGATGACCTGGAGAGGTAATTTAAAATGAGTTGTGTTGTAAAATATACTGCAATTAATATCTTTTTCTTCCCCACTTTCCAATAATTCTGCTGACACTGAAGGAAAAGTCAGGTTTTCTATTTAACCTTTAAGCATACTGATCCTGACATTCTTATTTTCAAATAAAAGACTGTCTAAAGGCATAGTGTATTAAAAACAAACAAACAAACAAACAAACAAACAAAACAAGTGACAGTAATCATAGCAAAGATAATTATTATGTGGGCTTCATTAAAGATATCTGAGGTCCTAAAGATATGTTAGGGGAGTTTCCAAATTAGAACTTAGCCCAGGTGCAATCTTTCATGACTCAGAAGGCAAATACCTATCAATAGGCTATCATTCTGCTAGCCATGTTTTTTTTGTTTGTTTGTTTTTAATAATAATTGCATCTATTTTCAGCATGCCTAAAATAAATAAAAGACTAATTTGCATCTGTTAAAACTGATGATCCATGTATCAATATCAGCTAGCAGAGCATGATTCTCAGCACTCCTCATGTATTCACACCATGATAATGCAGTAGATTAGATGGCAGCCTCTGCTCAGAGATGTCCAAACCTAGAAGAACCAAAGTTTTACAAACAAGGATCAAGGTACATTAGCAAAGCTATCTACAAAAATGTACACATCTGCCCACAGTCTGCCTGGATCTAGCTGCTGCTGCTGCTTGTATTTCATTCATCAACTTCACGTAGGAAAATATAGTGAAAATGGTGAAAAACATGGATGTATCTGTTACTATTTTACATCACATAAAGCACCTCTACTATGTAAATATTGGTGTGTTTATTTGTTTTACTAACTACTTTCAAACAAAACTCTGAACCGTGTGTTAGGTTCGACGAAGTAAGTTCAGTCTTGGGAATTCCTCTCTGCCATTTTGTCTGAAGGCAACTTTCAGGTGATGGATCTGAAGGACAAAATACATTTGTCTCATTTGTTGAGACATCAGTTTTGCTTTTGTTGAGGGATGACACTTTGGGGGGGGGGCTAAAACATTGTCGTGGTTTGGGCTGGGATAGAGTTAATTTTCTTCATAGAGGCTCACACAACCCTGTATTTTGGATTTTTGACAAAAATAGTGGTGATAACACACTGATGTTTTAGTTGTTGCAGAGCAGTGCTCACACAGAGCCAAGGACTTTTCTGCTTCTTGTGCTGTCCTGCCAATGGGGAGGCCGGAGGTGCCCTAGAAGCTGGGAGGGGACACAGCCAAAACAGCTGACCCAGGCTGACCAAAGCGATGTCCCATACCATATGATGCCATGTTCAGCAATAACAGCTGAGGTGAAGAAGGAGGAAGGGGGGGACTTTCAGAGTAATGGCCTTTGTCTTCCCAAGGAACCATTACACATGATGAGCCCCGCTTTCCCAGAAGTGGCTGAACACCTGCCTGCTGATGGGAAGCAGCGAATGAATTCCTTGTTTTGCTTTGCTTGTGCACACAGCTTTTGCTTTACCTAGCAAGCTATCTTTATCTCAACCCATGAGTTCTCGCACTTTTACCTTTCTGATTCTCTCCCCCATCTCACCTGGGGAGAGTGAGCAAGCAGCTGTGTGGTGCTCAGCTGCCTGCTGGGGCTACACCATAACAAACATGAAGAGCCTTTCAAAGAGTACATCTACACTAATATTGTTTAGGTCAGGAACATGCTTTTGCAGTGAATCACCCAATTATCCCCACATACCATCCTTTTTTTTATATTTTAGAGTGTTTTGTCCTTTCAGATGGAACTAAACTGGAAACTGTGCTCCCTGATGTGCACCTCATGCACTCCAATAGGTGTTCAGGTACAGGACAGTCCACATCTAGTACTCTGAAACACATATAGTTTTGATGTTAGATGTTCAGCATCAACTGTTTTGTTCCACAGATCTGTTCATAATGTACAACACTATTCAATAATATAGATTTGGCCAACATTATAACACAGAGGATCTGTTAACAACTGGATACATGCACTGCCCACAATAAGAATACCTTCCACTCAAAAACCTTGTCACTCACTCCAAATGGAAAGTCTGTGTTACAGGAAGGCAGTTAATCTTCTCCCACCTTTCAAGGTGTCCTTGAGAAGAAGACATATATGATATCAGGGCACTTCAGAATTTCCTGGAATCCAGTTTGTAATGCCAGAGACTTTCTCCAGTCTGAATTTGCCTGTCTCTTGAAGGCATCATCCTACCAGCTGCTTCTTCTTCATCCACTTGAAAATGCTGTTAAATCTGTGAAGCAAAGCAGAAGACACAAGTTTTGGCAACTGCCAAGAGGGAGGTGATCAACTAACTAAAAAAGTGCCTGACTTTTTTCATTGATGAAAGAAAGTGCAATTTTATTCCTTCCATCTCTGATATTGAGACTGAAATGCTTGCTTGAAAGAAAACTAACCAAAACCTAACAACATTACAAAGATCATCTTCTGTCAGCACAAATCCTAATATTTCTCTGGTAGAGAACTAAGAAAACCAGAATGGGTTTCTTATTTGGAATAATTTATTTACTTATTTATTTAACTACTGTGAAATGTTTAAACTAACCAACAGACTAGTATTAGCAACTTTTTTGAGATAAGCAGGAATCTTTGTCATTCAGCATGTTACAATCTGATGCTAACACATTGCTACCTTTAAAGTGGAACATTTTTCTTTATAAACCTCTAAATATTGTGATAGCTATCAGCTGCCGTTCATTTAAGGACAGTGATGTAACATGGCTGGAATTTCAGAAGCAAATCTGCAGAACCTATTATATTTTTATAATATATTTGGAGGCTTTCCAGTTCATGCTGTCAGTATAAGACTAAGATGGGCAGTAGCATTCAACTAGTTTTTGATGATGCAGTTTAACAGTTTGTTTGGAAGGCCCTGGGCAATTTGATTAGTGCTGTTTGATGGAGCTGTGTCATCAGCATGAAGTGGAACAGTTCTGCTTATAAGTGTCTGGCAGGAGATCCGAGTTTCTGAGCATCACACAGGCATAAGCAATAAACAACGTGTTATTGTACATTCCATTTTATATTTTTATAGCTGAAGAAAATTAATAATGCATGAGCATCCAATAGGTTTCCGTAAGACTCTGCCTTCAAAATAAAAATACAAACTACAGCTTGTGGCAGTGAAAATGTCTGTACCTCATATCTGTGAGCACACTTTCATGTCTCTCGAGGCAACAAGAACCTGGGCTGAATTCTGGCCTTGCTGAAGTCAGAGCTCCACTAGACTCAGATGTGCCAGCATCTCACCCTGGTTTGTAGTGGTGAATTGTGGTGATGTTGCTGCTCTGGAGACTACATCAGGTGCTGCTGCTAGGCAGTGCAGATGGAGAAGCAGTCTCTCTAATACTCAGCTACCCTTTTGTTCTCCCATGTTGGGGTTGCAGAACAGATATTGGGTAGACTTTGCTGCTCCAGGGAATATGTATGAATTCAGACTTCCTTATGCCTTGGCTCTGAACGTTTGCTCTGTTCTAAAGCATTCCTTTCTGCCAAGAAAGAAAGTCTTTGATATTATTAATCATGCAAGGGTGCACTGGAAGGACTCAAGTGTAAAGAGGCTGTTACTGGGTAGAAAGTTGATAATGACTGGCACTAACCATGCTCTTTTTTTGTCCTGAACTGTTACAAATGCATAACAGGTGGGCAGTGGGGTGTGCTTATTTCTATACCAGGAGCACTGCCTGAACACTGTTCGCTGAAACTTTGGGGTAGCATTTATTGGTCCATAAGCAGAAAAAGAAATACCTTGGAATTGAGTGTTAGACCTCGTGGAACAAGTTGTTATTAGTACCAAAGTAACATTTTAAGTATTTTCAACTTGTGTCTTGTAGTTGAATCTCTGTTAGTTTCATGAGCCGGAGCCTGAATGGATTGAAATGGCATGAGCACTTAAAGCCAATTGTCTGCTTTCTGTGATACAGCTGCAGACAGAGCTGAAATCCCAGGTGTTTATCTGTAAAATCTTGGATGATCTGCTATTGACATAGACCAAATATTGTTTTTCACTTTGCCTTACTCAGTTTCTGTACAAGTTTTACAGCTGTAGTTGCATGGTAACAGGTTTGGATCTGTGAAGTGTGGTATAACTTCACAATATACACTTAACCTGAGCTAGGCAAAAAAAAAAAAAAATCTTTTAAATTACTTAGAGTACATAAATCAATGTTAATATTGGTTGTGAGGGAACAGGTAAAGTCATTCAGTATAACATAGGAGCACTATAGATCAGTGCTAGTTAGTCTAGGGATGAAGTCTGCCTGGCAGACTTAATTCCAGAAAGCTTTTTGAACATGAATAATCAGAATAAGTACATATAGTTTGGGACTTTATGTCCTGGCTGTGGTGTTTCTACTCTACTTTGAAATGCTTTGAAACCTGATTTACTTATCACATAACATAAAATGAAAAAAATGAGCTCAAAGACAAAGCCAGAATCTAGAGAGTCAGCCTCTCTTCCTGCCTCTGGCAATGAAAATCTCTTGGCTGTGTGACCCACTGATACCAGAAATTAGGCTGACTTCAAGCCTTCTTAGTGTTATGTAAAAGCCTTAATTTTCACTTCACAACACCTGTCATTGGGCTGGGTAAAATTCCTTAAAATAAGTTGGTTTTTTTTTTTTTTTTTTTAAACAGGAATTCTAAACTGAAGGGAGAGAGACAGATTTCATTTTAATTTCTTTTATTTGATTATGTAGAGTGACACCTGTTGGCTGCATAGTAGATTGTCTTAACAACACATTGTGAGCAATTAACAGATTTGCGAAACAGAGGGACTCTTCTATTAATCTGAGCCACCTGTGCCTTAACACAGGCCTTAGCATTTCATCAGATGATTCTTATCTAACATCCCCCTAGTGAAACAGTGACACTGATTGCCTGGAAAGTCAGTAGAGTCTTCAACAGGTTAAAGAGTTTCTCTGAAAGGATGTAAACTGAATTGATATGGTCTTGCATCTAGGTCTTACTGTTCTGCTCCTTAGTTTTCTACATTTTTATTTTATTTTAGAGATTATCTTGGATGAAAGACATCCAGGGCTAAAGAGTCTACCATCTCCACAGGTAAGTTGTTCTGGTGTTTATATATTCTTGTGGTTAACAAGTATATATATCTTATCTGTTTAGTTTCTCCTTCTACATATTTTCTAATATTAGCTATAATTCTGGAACACAAAAATAATCACATGAGTCTTTTGGATAACAATACTTTACTAAAAGGCCCATTGAAGGGGTGGAAGGAGGAAGGAAGGTGAAAAACTTTTTAGCAGTTTGCAAAAACTAGAATTTCTCCTGTTGTAGAAGTAAAGATTTTACAATAAATGTAATTTTGATTCTTTTCCCTTCCTACGTTCACTCTGTGGTTGTGCACCTGAGGCACATCCTTATGTGTCTCTTCCATGTGATAAATGGATACATATAAACTGGGGACAGAGTAACAATTTTCAGTTGATTATGAGTCTTTCTTAACTAACATGCTAAATTTACTTCAGGTCAGGGATTTAGCTTAATCAGGAGAAAGTGAAGCTCAAAAGCAAGGAATTGATTTGCAAAATCTGATTAATTTGCTTTTGATGTAGTTAAAAGTCTGACAGCTTATGTGTTCAATAAGATAGGTCAAACTTTTAGGCTTTTAAGTATTAAGCTATAATAGTATTTATACTTTATTATTGAAATAGTATTTTCTAATGTCTTTAGTCCATTTAAATAAAGATTGGACAGAATAATATTTAGAAATGAGATGACTTTAAATGTAAACTGTTGAAGTTGCTGGAAAATACTTGGTCAACACTTATTAGCTGTGTTTCATCGTGACAATGAAGAGTCCTTTATACGTGAACTGTGATATTTTCAGAAGTAGGGTCATGCTTTTCACATCAATAGTTCCACATCTTTCTTAATTTGTAAAGATTTTATAAATAGCTTTGCAAATTCTGATATGGTAATATATAGATCTGCCGTGATGTTAAGGATTTAGATTACTTAAGAGCGAAACTACACAAGATAAAAAATATGAGGGACAATGCAAAGCAGTCTCTTATAAAAAGGCTGCTTTTACAGCTCATCAGTGCAAATTTCTTGTCAAAATGCTCCTTGAACTAAGTAAGGGTTACTTATTCATATGAACACCTGACTTATAAAATCAGTCAAGCTCTGATATCAAAGATGTCTGGCTTTTGCATCTATTCAGGCTGATGCTTCCATTAACTTAACTTCATACTCTAAAAGCATATTTCATTTCTAAATATGCTGTGTATAACTCATTAACATCAGAGCCCCCAACGGTAATTTCTTGAAAGTGAGTAAAGAAAATCGGAAAAGATGAAGAGCTGAATTGCCACTTAATGAAAGAAAAAAAACACAGACAAGTAAACTGACTATCTCTCAGTCATGCAGTAGCAAGTCTCTGCTCTGTGGAAAACATTGTTTTGTTTCTTTTTTTCTTTCCCCAAGATCTTTAGACTGTATTCCTAGTTTTTGTTAAGTAATACTAAATATTATTTAAAACCTCAATGTGCTCTTAGATGGAAGGTTACTCAAGAAGTATGCTTTTTAATAATTTTTTTTAAGTGTTTACAATCTTTCATGCTTCTTAACCCTACATAATGTTGCTATCTCAGTCTTGAGAATGATCTTAAGAATGATGTAAAAGTCAATTTTGAAAAGGCTTGAAGTATCAAAAGTCTACTTTTAGGAAACTTAATTTCAGAAAAAAAAAAGCAAAAGCATCACCTTTATTATACGACTGGCCTTCAGTAACCAAAATTCTTTGAATCAGAGGATTGAGACAGTACTTGTACTTGTTCCTTGGTTGTGGTCACAGCGTGATGGCAGATATGGGTCCCCAGCAGAGTGTGTCAGTGTGGATCCACTGACTAATGGTCCTCACCTGGTGCAAATCAATAAGGCTCCATTTGCCTCAGTGCAGCCAGACTGATTCTCACCAGCTGTGAGTCTGACAGGACATGTGAACAGAAAGCATTATGGAAGCAGACAGATAACAGCTTTAAATATTTTAACATCATGGAGGTGTGTAAAGGTGAGGAGAACTTTTTTGTCAGTTTAGCAAGCTGTTGTGATAAATGGTTGGTTCTGTTGTTACAACAAAGCAAAAAGATGCCTTTTTGTGCTAATAGAAGCTGGGTTGAAACATTCTGCTGGAAATATTGGATTCAGATTCTAAGCTAATTGATGTTAGTGCAATTTGCGTTGATTCTTCTGGTGCTCTTGCTCCTACTCTGTACCAATGTTGTCAGACTAGTTCTTCTAAATTCCTTGAGCTAGTTATTGGGGAGAAGCTGGTGACATAGCAGACTGGCATAGCTTAACTCTAAGTAATTCACAGCTCTTGCAGGGACTCTTATTAACGAATGAATATTTTTAGAATTCTGGTCCTGGAAACTAACACTTCTCTTTGATAATAGTATAATACTGTAAGACTTCTACAAAAACATCTATGTAGGCCTGATCAGAGTAGTAACTACATCTCTGGGTATGTATATGTTGTATGTTAAGAGTTCATTGGGATGAAAGCAGTCACTAAAAAAAATCACTCTACCATCAAGGTACTGAAGGATTAACAACTGGGAGGATATGTGTTTTACTGCAGTATTGAAAGAGATTAATTTCTCCATGTAGCTCTTTACAGGGTGCTATTCAGAGATATTTCATGCAAAATGTTAAGTTTAGTTCTGGATTTTTCTCATGTGAAAGCTTGGCAGAGAGGCAAAGACACTGTGTGTGTGTGTGGGGGGGGGGGGGGGGACAAACTTTTTTGTGGGTGGGGAAATTTAAAAAAAAAAAAAACAACAACAAAAAAAAACACTTTTCAAAATAAAAGTGAAACTTACCTTTTTGTCTTAGCCATGAAATGAGGAAACAAGATATTTATTTTCACACTGCACCTGTTTCTGAGTATCTTCCAGTCATGAACAATATGATTCCTATCAGGCAACATGTCACTAATGTTCTGGGTAGAGTGCAAGTTGTACATAGATGTGGGAAAAAGTCTTTTGAAGTGTGCCAATACTGTCCTGCTTGTATTTAACTGCAAAGGGATGGTAAGCTTCAAACTGGAAGAAATAAGAGCAGAACTTTTCATTGTCTTTAGACCTGTTAAGACTCATTTTACAGTTTTGAATTCACTCCAGCAAAAACGTGTTTTTCTCCTTGCCCCCCCAGCACTAACTCCTATTGTGTTTAATTGTCACTAAGCTCGAGATAAGTACAGGTGCTGCATAAATTTCATGAACTTTCCTTGGACTTAAATATATTCTCTTACTTCACTCTCTCATGTCTTTGTGACATATACCCTCCTGAAATACCTCTTTGGTAATTTCTCCACAAAGTCTTTTTCAGACAACCATTGAGCAACTCCATTTTGGTAACCTAGTGTGTCTGTTTGCGAAGGCACAGGAATAGGGGAAGTGTGGCATGCTCTGGAACCTGCACCCACAGATGTCCAGATCTTGGTGGCATGTGCACAGTGCAATTTTGGAAGGACCTGATGGCACATGATTCTAGCAAGAAGACAAGGTGATCTTGTTTCCGCTACCTTAATCAAGTGCTGTTTCCATGGGACATTTCTGGAGGTGGCATGAAAGACAAGGACTGAGAAAGTACTACTGTTCCCATGCCTTTGCTCTTCACCATAGATAAATACATACTTGGACAGGTGCTACAGATTACCGTGGAAACAGGGTTTGTTCCTCGACGCAGTCTGGGCTTATGTCCAAGTAACTCATGTGACATGAGTGTAAGCTCAAGCATAAGGTTGGACTCGTACTTAAAATCAATCAGAAGCAGCCATAGTAACTGCTTAACTAGAATGGCAGTTTGCAAGAGCTACTGTGTGCCCCTAACACATAAGAACCATTTTGTAGTACCTTTTCTTAGTTGGTAACACCATGCATGTGCACATCCTGAGGCAGCTTTTTCTGACAATTCTTTACATTTAAAGAATAATTATTAATTTTATAGCAGGCAAAAATGCATGTGTGAAATAGTAAGAATCAGCACTTTAAAATCTTTTAAATCTGCCGAAGAAATAAAACCCTAATTATAAACTTCTGTAATTCCTTACAGCATTCATTAATGGTGTATTGAGAATATGAACCACAAATTTCAGTTCACCAGAAGTCAGGAACCTGTTAACTCTTGTTTTCATTATCATCTACTGTTTTATACGCATGCATAATCTTAGCGTCCAAGTGTTTCATAAGTACTTGGATAAGTAAGACTCTTGCTCCGAGGAGAACATGGTCTAATTTGGATCAAAGCATAAGTAATAAAGAAGAACAAAAAAGCGAATAGAAAGGAGACTGTAGAAAACTACGGTAGACTGTAGAAATGGGATCCTGCTGCTATGTTACTATAATATTTTTTGCTTAGTTCTGAAGTTGTCAGGTATTAATTGCTAAATAAAACCCGTTATTTCTGAATGTTGCGCATACAAGCTAATTGTAGTTGGCTAGACTTGGCTTCTGGACAGACCTTTCTTATGATGCCTAATACAGGGTGAATTTCCAAGGAAATTGTTTTGTGGCCAATCAAGAAATTATTTTCATTAAAAAAAAAAAAAAAAAAAAAAAAAAAAAGGGCGGGGGGGGAGGGTTGCAGAGGAGAGACATGTAAGGGGGTATTTACTTAAGGACAAAATATAAGGAGAAGCAGTAAATGAAGGCTTGTGTAATGTATTGGGCCTGTTTTCTCAGTGGGAAATTAGAGAAAAATATGGCAGATATTTTGCTTCCCATTATGTGGAAAGAAACTCTAAGGTAGACTCATAGCTAAAAATATATAGTCTGCCTGTGGGAGACTGGTTGAGGCCAATCCTGTGATAATCATGTGTTATTCTGAGGGTTAAAGCTTAGATGCTGCACTTGCATGGGGAATTCCCTTCACGTGAATTTATCTCAAGTGTGGAGGTGCTAGGCATCCGTCTGCTATTTTAGTGAAGGTATCAGATTAGAAAGATAACTACAAGGTGCCAGAGACCTTTCAAGGTTCCAGGCAGATATTGTCTGCCATATGGTAGTGATTGAGATATGTACACATAAACCACTTCTCACCCATGCGGAACACTATAACCAATACTATGGATTAAAGATATTTGTCAGGTCCAGTACAGAGACAGCTGATATCTAAAATGCTTTGTCATGGTTTAATTCATCTCACATGGGATGGAGAAAATGGATTGTATTTTTCAACTTTGACCACACTAAAATAGGATTACCAGACAGATGTCGTAGAGGGGCTGAAATATGGGACTGTCTGACATCCAGACAAATCAGGAGGGGAAATACTAAAATCTGTATGCTGTCTTTCTTATTAGGAGATGTGCTATCACTATTTCAGAATGATTCTGCCTTCTTATAAGTCTTGAACTTGTTCAAGTGGAGCAGAGCAAGGAAAACAGTTTAGATTTCCCATGTGTTGTGGTTTGACCTGGCAGGCAGCTCAGCACCACACAGCCGTTCGCTCACCTCCCCGCCCCGCCCCTCCTACCCCTCCTCCCTTGGGATGGGGGAGAGAATTGGGAAGGGAAAAAAGTAAAAAGCTCGTGGGTTGAGATAAAGACAGTTTAATAGGACAGAAAATGAAGGGAGATAATAATGATAATAGAATGTACAAAACAAGTGATGCACAATGCAATTGCTCATCATCCGCTGACCGAGGCCCAGCCTGTCCCCGAGCAATGGTACTGCCCCCCCGGCCAGCCACCCCATATTAATTGTTCAGCATGACGTCATATGGTATGGAATATCCCTTTGGCCAGTTTGGGCCACCTGTCCTGGCCGTGTCCCCTCCCAGCTCCTTGTGCACCCCCAGCCTTCTCACTGGCAGGGCAGCATGAGAAGCTGAAAAGTCCTTGGCTCTGTGTAAGCACTGCTCTGCAACAACTCAAATATCGGTGTGTTATAAGCGCTGTTCTCATCCTGAATTCAAAAACACAGCACCGTACCAGCTACTAGGAAGAAAACTAACTCTAGTCCAGCCGAAACCAGGACACCATGTGATCTTTGGTCCCTTTATTATGACTTTGTATATCATGAAAAAGCATGATTTTTTTAATTATTTTTATTTCATGTTTTTTTTTTGTTTGGTTAGTTGGTTGATTTTTTTTTGCTAGGTCTCTGTCTTGGGCATTACAGGATAAATGACAACCCATATTGGATCTGGATACTGGGTTTTATTTAAGAACCTATGAGATTAGAGCTTTTACTCTACTTAATATCTCAGACACTCATTCACTTTCTCCAACACAACCCCAGGTTATATTCACTAGGTCTTGACTTCATCTTCCTATTGGAGAGATGTCTGCAGGTTCAGGTGGGTCATGCAGAAAGTCACAGTGGCTTGTGGTTGTGAAGTTGCTTACAGCTACCAGTGTTGGATGTTACTAGACAAGGTCCCAGAGGGCAGTCCCTGGTGTCTATAGACAGCCATCTCTGTCTATTCCTTGATCTCTAGGATCTTTCCTCTGGTTAGGACCTTCTTTACCTTCTCTCTGGGCTCCCAAGCCCCCATTTTCCTGATCTAAATAATTTACATGCAGAAATAGAATGTTTGGTCAGCCTCCTAATGGGTGGTTCTGTCCCATATTTTTTGTTATTATTTTTAATTAACTGGACAATATGGGACATGCCACTTTTTTTTTTCCTTCCAGTTGAAATTCCAAAATTTAGAAGCAGCTAATACCAGTTGCAGCTAACATGTATCCTGGAATCATTTAGGTTGAAAGGGATCTCTTGAGAGCATCTAGTTCAAATCCCAAGCTCAAGCAGGATCAACTGAAGCAGCTTACGCTAGGACCCTGTGCAGTTGGGTTTTGAATATCTCCACAGGTAGAGACTCCACAATCTCTCTGGGCAGCCAGTGCCAGTGTTTGACCACCCTCACAATACAAAAGGTGTTGTAGTTGTTGTTGTTTGTTAGTTTGTTTGTTTTGTATTCAGATAAAATTTCATTTGTTTTCAGTTGTGCCCATTGAGTCTTGACCTGTCAGTGAGCGCTGCTGAGAAAAGTCTAGCTCCCTCATCTTCACTCCCTCCAATCAGATATTTATACACATTGATAAGATTTCCTTCCTACACACACCTAAGCCTTCTCATCTCCATGCCGAACAGTCCTAGCCTCTGCTCGCATGTTGTGTGCTCTAAGCTTCATCATGTTTGTAGCTCTTTGCTGAATTGCTCCAGTAAGTCCATGTCTCTTGTAATGGGGAGTCCAGATCTGGACCCAGCACTGCTGCTATGGCTACCAGTGCTGAGGACAGCTGCAGGGCAAAATCCTTCCTTGACCTACAGGCAATGCTCTTCCTAATACACCTCGGAATAGTGTTGGCCAACTTTCCTGCAAAGGTATGTTGCTGGCTCCTTGTCAGTTCATTGTCCACCAGGACCCCAAAAAATGCTCTCTACAGAGCTGCCTTCAAGCTGGTTGGTGCTGGTGCACTACTGCCAGCATGTACTGGTGCCTGGGATTATTCCTTCTTGTGTGCAGGACTTGGCATTTCCCCTTGTTGAACCTAATGATATTGCTGTTGGATCTCTTTTTCAGTGTGTTGAGGTCCCTCTGAGTTGTAGCACAACTATCTGGTGTATCAGCCACTCCTCCTCGTTTTATATCTTCTACAAACTCTCTGGTGGTGTACTCTATCCCATTATCTAGATCAGTAATGAAGGAGTCGAGGAGTATTGGCCACAGTATTTACCCCTGCAGTAAACCACTGGTGGTTGACCTCCAGCTAGACTTTAGAACTGATTACAACCCTAAGAAGTTAGGATTGTTTCTGAGTGTGCAAAAATTGAACTTCACTTTTGAAGTTGAAGTTCATGCAGATGTATACGCAATTATCTGCCACGTGTCAGCATTCATAATATAAACTTTTATTTTTCCTATCATAGGTTCCAAGCCACCTCAAGATTGAAAAATTTTCACTTATGTGGTTATTTCCATGTCTTTCTCTGTTTTGTTTCCTGTATTCATCTTTCTGAAACATGGACCACCAATTTTACACAGCATCATCTAGAGATCAGGAGAAAGCCCTATTCAATACCACTTCATACAAATACTGGGGCTGCAGCTCTATTGCACAGATAGATCCCAGCCTTTCTGTCATGAACTATCACACTTCACTATTTTAATACATTTGCATTGTTCTTCCTCTGCCATTTCTAATGGGTGAGCCGTGAAGTGCAGAGTGAGGTTTTGCTGTTATTCTGTAAATGTAGGACTTTGTGTGAGTGAATCTCACCCTCTTCCAATTACTCCTACCTTGAAATCAGTCCTCTTCCTTTTGTATAACTCCCACCTCCGTATGTTAGAGAGAAAAAATAATCTGATACATTTCTTGTAGCTTTATCTCACCCCTGAAAAGATGTTTAAAAGGCCAAATGAGACTGAATTCACAACTGCTTTTTCTGTGGTTGGAAAGCAGCCACAGTGAATGTACTGTGCGTGTGTGCTCCCGCCGGGGCCGGGAGAACACCGCGGAGCCGCGCCCGCTGCAGTGCGGCGCGGGGTGCGCTAGGTGGGGATCTTGCCCCATGAGTGGCCAGGCAGTGAAAAATGTTCGTGGTGTGGTAGGTGAAAGCCTACTTTGTTTGGAGTCTTTAAGTTCATTCATGAAAGAGATACAAGGAGCAGGAAAAAAAAGAAAAATAAGATGCTGGAATTCTTCATTCTGGCTGAAAGAAGACCCATAGCTGTGTTATAAATAAATATCTGGTGGTAGTTGTGTTACCTGAAACTCATTATCTCTGGTTAATCCATAAATATTGCATCAATATTCTTCCATATCTTTCTGGTTATCTAAAACAAAACTTAAACAAAACAAAACCACCTTTTAGACATGTATGATAGAAAGTTAATCATTCTGGAGTTTTAATACGTAACCCAAGTTTTCCAGATGGAAGACTTGCATGTATGTTGCACTTGCTGATTCTCTACTGAACAGCTTGTTTCTGTTACTGGCTCATTTTTGCACTTTCAGTGTGAAATAAGTGTCATTGTGTAATCTTTGTTTCATAAATAAGGCTTGCACTTCATCAGATGATTCATATGAAGAATATATAAGACAAAAATAATTAAAATGTCTGTTCCTGTGATCTAAAATCTAACATTGCTGCACCTTTGGGAAAGGTTAACTCAGCACTATCTTATACTTGGAGTGGGTCAAAGCATGTTTTAGTGTCTAGATGCTGTTTCTGTAAGTCTAGATGTGGATTTTTGTTTTGGGGTCATCCTTCCTGTTTGCAGTACACATGAAAGGCCATGCTAAATAAAGAATAAGGTGGGAATGGAAGAGAATAATGGACATCTGGAAAAATCATTTCTCTGAACCCTCCATCAAAAAAGGCTATGAGAGAAACCTTCAAAGTATAAATGTCAGTGAAATATTCTCTCTGAAAAGCAATAATGTTGAAAAAAAATCATTTTAAACCTGAGACAAAATTTTAATGGAATGCTTTTAGTGTTCAAAATTCCTAATTTTCAAAAGGGAAACCATCCAGTCTTCTGAAATGGAATCAGTTTTAGGGAGCAGTTTTTGAGGTAGGGAGGTAGAGTCTAAGAGGGGTGTGTGTGGTTTTATTTTGTTTTTTCACCCTCCAGAAAACCAGATTCTAAACCAGGAAAAAAAAGGCTTTGTTGGAAATGTTGTTGTAATTCATGCTTGCTATAAGTAAACACTTCAGTTCATTGTGCAAATCTTTCTATTAATTTCAGTAATTAGGATTGGGTGATGAAGCCTCTTAATAGATGCCTTTCCCATACTTTCAAATCTGGCAGTCAAAACTTGGAATTCTTTGTCTTGTTATCCCCTAAAGCTCACTCCTTGGGTTAACATAACTACCCATAAAATTGGGTGAAATAAATGTACAGGAGAACTGTCCTGTGTTTTTGAACTCCTATATTATTCACAGAATTGTTCATTCTTTTCAGACAACCCTTGCTTTCACATGATCGAGTAGTAAGGTTGTTTCACTGAGTAGTTTCACATATTGCTTTCCTGTATATCACTTCTGGTCTTTTTGTGCGTGTGCCTATAAATGGTATTCTCTTGATATCATCATCATAAGTCCCATTTTAGGTAGATTCTGAGGAAAAATGTATGGACAACACCATCAACACAAGAGTGAGTAGTCTGGTCCTGAATAAGCAATGAAATTATGCAAGTGTTCCCACTTTATCCCTGAAGGTAACCACTGCAGGATAAAGCAAAGCTATAAAGCTCCAGAAATACAAAGTTTAATTATTTCAATTACATGACTGAAACAAAAAGTAGTTTGGTCTCTGAATGAGCTATGGGATTGAGGATTCAGTGTGGTAGGTGATTAGATACTAAACTAATGAAGAGGATATCTTAGTCAATTCAATTGTGAAAGACATGGTGTTTGTTACTGGAGAATTTACAAACTGCAGTGTATTTAAATATTGCAGTACAGCTTGAATTTCACACATTTGGCTGCACGCATTTGTAACTTGTGTGCATGTTTTGTAATTAAAGCACATGACAGAAAGAAGGCCATCAAGATATTCTCAAACTGATTATACATTATGTGGGGAAAAAAGAGCCTTTGCTTGGAATTTCTGGATCAAGGTGTTGGACAGCTAGGATATACTTGTTATTACAACTGGACTGTAATTTAGTGTATTGCTTTGCCACCTTCTGTTGGGGTTTTGATTAATAACCCAGAACAAACAGGCTATTTTCCAGTTGTGAAATTTCATAAAATTTCAATGTTGTACCCCTTAAGTCAATTCATGCAGTGGCAGAATTTTTAAAACCATTCTTTCAGTAATCTTTATTTGTTGGCTTTTGGATTCAAATAAGAGAAGTTTTCTGACTCTTACATATGTATCATAAACCCAGTTTAAAACTAATTGAATCCTTGCCCCCTGCATTTTGCTGGCACAGATATTCACAGGGTTTTGATATAATCTGGATCAGAGAAGCTACACAGGTGGGAAATTAAACCTGTTTACTGAAGAATGCTCTGAATCTAGATGTCTTTGATCTGATTTACAGAGTAGTTACTCAACAAATTCTACTGGAAAAACAAGGGAGGTTGAAATTCTTCCAGGGAGGTGGGAAGGAACACAAAGACAGGAATTTCTTAAGCTGGCTTTTCTTGCTTTAGGCTAGTTTTTCTTTGTTCGCTGTATTTTTTTCTTGGGTTAAATAAGTGAAAACAAAGTAAACAGTTATGGAATACTGTGCCATTAGGAGCACCACAAACACCTGTGTACATCACTAGATATATTGCTAGCTAGCTTTTCAAGCTTAGAGTAAACTCCCTAGGCCGAACTGATAGACTAAATCTTTTTTTTTTTTTTTAACATATATAGATATCAAAGCAAATGTCACTGAGTTAACCACAGTTTGCAAGGATTTGACCCAAAGCCAATGACTATCTCTGCTAACTTCAGTGAACCAGGGAGCAGACTTGCAGTTAAAAACTAATTTTATGTCACAAAGTAATGCTACTTTCCTTAAGAATGCAGAAAAACTTACCTTTTGTGTGCATATGTTGCTTCAATTAACTATGGAAAATATTCCTCATCCAACAGCAGAAGTCATACAATACAAATTTTGATCTTATAAACTAGACATGAAGCTCTTTACTAAGAACTGGTCTAGTGCAACAGCACTGTAAATTATTTGCCATGAGTCCTTCTAGTTATGTTGTTAAGAAACTAGTTTCTTATTTTTAATTTGGGGTATTAAGCAGTAGGTGGCATCCTACTTTAACATTTTACTGAACTGTGGTCTTGCTAGCATGTGGTGTCACTTGGTCTAGAAAGTTCTTAATATTTCTTTTCTAGTTGTACTCATGCAGTATTATCAAGGAAGTGTTTTTGCTTGTTTGGGTGGTGGTGGTGTTTTTTGTTTTCCCTTAATGCAGACAGCGATGCATGTGAGATCTGATGTGAGTACTATATACTGAAAGCCCATGAAGAGTATATACTAAAAGTCTGAGTTGAAATTTGAGTTTGGGATTTGTCCTACTAGACTAGGAGTAGACCCTCATAAGTGAGGAGAGTTAAGAAAAATCAAATTATTAAGGAATTTTCTTAGGAGCTGGATTGGTTGCAGATCCCTGAGATACTAATTGTGTGTTCTGTCTACAGTGTCAACAGGAAGCAAAAATAATTAATCTTTAATTATATTGTAAAGTTGTTCAAGTTATGATAGAATTTTTCTTTTTACTTCTTTTAATGTTAATATTGATGCACTATCCTTAAGTCTTCCTATTCAATATCACAAAGTGTAAAGCTACCTGCATAGGTAGAAACAAGTCTTAAACTCAGGTAAGTGCTTAATGGAAAGAATATAAAAGAAACAGTAGCAGTAGCAGGGAAGAGCTACTGATGGACCCAAGTGATAGTATAGAAGGAAATTGTGAATGGTACAAGGCCTGGGGAGTGGATGACAAAGAAATTGGATCAGTAATTGAAGCTGATGTTGCAAGATAGTAATGTATTTCATTACTATCCCTCTGACTTTGATTAGAGGTCCTTACTTCAGATTCAACAAAGGTCCTCAAGGCTCCTTTAGGAGTGTCTAAAGAGGCTGCTAAACTACTTATCCCTCCCCCCCCCCCCCCCCCCCCCCCCCCCCAATTATGGGGGGAAAACTGAAAGAAATACCCTTTCAGTAGAATTTTAATATAGAGTGTTCAGAGAGCTTTCTTTGAAATACCAGTGCTCATTCAGGTTTGAATGGGGACTGGGAGCTGGTGACATTTGGAACTCAGTGACATGAATCTGAGGTAGTACTTTCATTTATTTATTTTAGTATCTATTGGTATGGATTTGTGCCAGGACAGATTTAACTAACAGCTGCTCATTCTCTTTCTAATATGATAATTGTATCATGCTGAAAAGGAAGAACTCTGCTTAAATGTCTTTGTGTATCTGGCCCTTATGATACAAATAGGCAGCTTTTATAATATTCAGAATCACATGGGCACTCAACATTAAAAAAATAATCATTTATTGTCTAATCTTTTCTCTTTAAGCTGATTGTTTAGATTCTACATATGAGAGCAGCTCTGATTCAATAGGTGGTTAAAGATTCAAGCCTTGTTAAATGTTACATGAAAACATGTGCAGACACAAAAGGTATTTAAATGCTTGCTTGATATAAATACTGTGTTTAACGTTATAATAACTCGTGCTTAATGCGGTTCATACATTTATTTAATAATCTGAGTATGGACTATGGAGAGCTAGCTTTATGAAAGAATTTGTATGGCTCACTATTTTATTGCACTCCTTATATTCCTGAAAGGAAAGCACTATTGTAAGATTATAGGTCTTTGGCCAAGGTATCTCGGGTACTGTTGTCTCTCTGTTCTGCTTCATTACTGATGCCTTTGTGAGATAGATCACTTACACATTCAATAATAAACAATAACACCAAGTTACAAACTGTTCTGTATTGCAGATGAAGCCTTGCTAATGTTATAAACAGTGTTTGGTGAATTGGAACAGCACTCCCCAAATGAAATAATACCTTCCTGTTTATGTTTAGTCCTTACTCATTTACGATACATAATATAATTAGGAAATAAGAGAAAACATAGTTAGAAATGGGACTTGGGAATTTCAACATACCTAGGCGAGAATACAGTGAGAAAAAGAATGAAGGAAATATGTAAAGGAGTGTCATGAGACAAAATACAAAGGATATAAGGAGAAAAACTAAAAGTTGGTGTCAATTTTATGTTCAGACTATGGTTGGAAGTATTGTATTTATCTTTTACCAAATTCAATGGATACATGACAGTTGCTGCAACAACTAAAGGTTTTAAGGAAAAAAAAAGGTTTTAAATGGATTGTTGGGGTAATGGCATATAAATGAAACCGCAACGAAAAATCTATTCTTACCTAAAAGATGTGTGCTAAGTGTGTCTGGGCAGCTTTTTTTTTTTTTTTTCTCTGAAAGTCCTCATAAGCCCATACCCTATAATTTTAAATGTTCATCTGCTCTGAGTCCACAACAGAATCCTGCAGTAGCATCAGTAGTGTGCAAAGCCAGTGTGAACTTACAAAGCAAGTACATTGTGCAATGTTTAAAGCCATGGGCTGGAAGTTCTTTTGTGACTCTGATGCAGTCAGCGGAATTATACCAGCAGAGAGCAAGCTATTTTGTCTATTCTGGAGCTTTCAAACACGTAAGTAACCAGGTCATGCTATGGCTGGAGGCAAACATTGACCACAGTCCAGGAAAAACATATATTGAGAGTTTAATATTTCAGTATGCTTATGTTACAAAATACACTTGAGCAAGTGCTATAAGCATTTCACTAAATCAGAGCTTAATGTTAAGCATATTAGCAGTCCTATATTAGCATATGTTTTAAGTGTTTTGCTGGATCAGCTCTGGCAAATATAAGCTTGTACTTATAGGACTAGAGCATGGTTTCCAATTTAATTTTTAAAATATAAGCTTAAAAAAAATATGCACTTACCTTAGCACAAGTTGTATCGAGAATACTTGCAACAGTCATATCAGTGTTTTGAAGTGTTAGTGTATGAACCTACAAGCAGTTCTCCCCCAGTTCAAACTGCAGTCAGTGAAAACATTCCTTTGAATAAGTTTCTGCTAGTTATAAGATTCATAGTACCACATTGCTCAATTAAACTAAGGAAAGTGGAAGCACAACTCGCTGTGAAATATATATCCAACCTTCTGTACCACACTTTCATAATCTACAAGTATATGAAAAATGCAGTTGATATCAATTAGCCAGTCATTAGCTTGTATTTTCATTTAAGGAAACAGCATGACCAAATTAATATTTCACAGAATTTTATTTTTTAATTCTTTCCAGAATCCTTTACATTCGTCTTTTATTCTCACTAAAAATGTTTCATGAGCTACTTATGGTATGACTGCTATTTCAGTGGCATTATTATAATGGAGATTAAGGACCCAGATCACATAAGGCTCAGACTTCCAAAGTGTTTGGAGTCTGATTGCATCCTCCTCCAGCTGTTGCTGCTGGACAGCTGGAGAAGTTGCTACCTCTGCTCATCCCTGCTTCCTACTGAACTTCAGATTCTTCAATCATTCACTGAGAGGTGGTCCTGGGAGCAGCCCACCTTGTTAATCTTTTTCGAAATGGGCTGGATACGTAAAGATCAGCGAATGATTTTGGGGGTGTGTGGTGATGGGGGTTAGGGGGCTATTATGATCCAGGACAGGGAGAATGTGGGGTCCTGACAACGGGAAATCATTACCCTCATGCAGGGTCAGAGAAAGTGAGAACTCTTCCTCTTGTGTCCAATGGGATTTACAAAATTTATGAGGTGACCCACAGGAGACAAAATTACACAAATTAATTAAACATTTCTGAAAATCCTCTAGCTTTCCTATCTTTGTCTTTAAGCATCTGAAAGCCTCTGTAAATTTGATCTTCAGTTGTTAGTGCCTTGAACTGAATGTTTTAGCTAAACTTAATTGAATTTTGAACAGGTTGGAGCTGATCCTTGCACCTTAGTCAGTAAACAGTAAAAGAGGGAGAAGGGGAAATCAAAATCCATCTAATTCTTTCCTGTTAGTCACAAAATTCTTTAATAAAGGTACAAATAGTCCAAAGGTTGGAGAGAGAGGGAAAATAAAAAGCAGAAATTGATGCATTTCTTTCTTTCTTTCTATGAAGAAGATGGTAATACTTCATCTCATACTTTGTCATGGTGGATTTTTTTTTTTTTTTTTAAGATGATGTTAAAGTCCAAGTGCAATCTTATGTTTTGTGCTATTTTAGGGTGCAGAGGACCAGAAATGAGAGGTGTTACAATGACCTTGTTACCATGTGAAGTTGAATGAGATTGAGTTTTCAAGATAAAGACCTCAATATTTAGCAGCTATGACAAATGTAGGATATTCAGAGTGGAGTAAGGAAATGTATTCAAATATGCAAATGTCCCAAACTTGGAAGATGCAGTCAGAGTTTTGAAATTAAATGTTTATGAAGAACAACAGGATTAGTCAAAACTTACTAAAATAAATCTGAGAACCATGGTATCAATTCATTAACTTTGACAAGCTGTCTTGCCAAAGAGGAAAGAATTAGTTCTTCAGACAATTAGGAAGCTGTGAATGATAACATTGAGGAAAATAAAGGCATAACGAAGGAGAGGGAAAGTGTAGCTGGAGTGAAGGGAGGAGGAAATGTGTCCTCTTGCTGAAGTTCTTCAGACAAGTAACTAGCTGGTTGCAAGCAGGTACTCTGGGCTGATATTGGTTCCAGTAACTTTTTTTCTGCCCTTGTCTTATGGGTAAATTGAATGTCTTGCACTCTTGGACCACGTCAGAAATAAACGAGCTTTTTTGTTTTATCCCAGCACTTCAGAGAGCATCTGTTTTCAGGTTTGCGTGAAAGGGCTGGGCAAGTGGAGATGAAAGAGACTTGTGAAGACGAGAAGTTTGAGAGCAAGATTTCACAGTGATGGAGCTATGACTCTTAGGAGTCTATGGGTGATGTTTGTTTATGGGATCTTGCATTCCCACTGAGAAACTGAGCTTCAGCTGTCACAATGAGGCTTAAATGACGATAAAATAAGCCATCTAGACTTTCATTTTAGTTAACTTGCTTTGGCCTGTTGATTTTCAAATATTTGCTTTTCTTGTTTAACAGATGTTCCATCATAATAATTCTTGGACTTTATAAGCAGATATTTTTTGTGACCTAATCACTACCTCCTAGATCCTAGTTTCTGCAGCAGTTATGATCACATTTTAGCTCTTTACAAATTCTGCAAGTATTTGGAAGTGCAGTTTATAATAAAATGCATACTACAAAATATATAGTTTGAATGTATGAGAGAAAATAGCAACGTACTTCTTGTAACCGTCAAAAGAATGTAATAGAAAATTTTTAATGTCAAAACAAAACTACTGTCAGTGATTATTCTCCATCCAGTGCAGTAAGTGTTATAATGTTCTGCTGTTCTAGCTATAAAAATCTCTATTGGACCATTTACAGAGCACAGATATCTGTTCTTTACTCTGTCTAGTAAATATTTGACCACAATTTTTAATGAGAAGCCAGCTGTTTGGGTTACTAGAACCTAGAAGTTTATTTGGAAAATATGTTTTAGTAATATTAAATTTACTTGTATAAATTGTAAGGTAATACCATTTGGCCAAAGTACATACTGTAATCTGTACTTACATGTCCAAATGTGTATTTGGCTTTAGACAAAACAGATAGTAAATACAGAAATTCACAATACCTAGCCCTTACTTTTGAATGTTCCACCCCTTCTGATAAGTGATCATATACTGGGAATATTAAGGTTATGAGCAGGTATTTTATATAAATGTGTGTATGTATATCTATAAAGTTGATTTACTTGAGTGTGTGTGTGTGTGTATATATATATTATATTTAGTTGGTTTACTTGAGTAAGTTCCAATCCTTACTTTTGCAAGATTTTTATTGATGTTTTCTATGGATAACCTGGTAGACTAACTTCACTAGAAAATATGTACTGAAAGGTGAGGAACTTAAATCTCTTCAAATCTGGAATTTCAAGCTGCAGATTTCGACTCACCCTGGATTTGATCCCACTTTATTTGATCCAAATACTGCTAAAGATGGAATGACTTTTCACCTCTGCTTTTTGATCACTAGCTCAAATGACAAGAAAGTGATCACAGATTTCTGTGATTTCTGTTAGTTAGTGAGAAATAAATAAAGGCTTGGGCTGAAATAATCCACACAGGTTTTTAGTCCAAACAGAAAAGAAGTATGTTAGTTCTTGGAAAATAAATATGTTTCAGAAGAACATAGTAAAAACATTTTTCCATGGCTACAAACATTCAGAAAAAATGCTCATGTAAGTACCTGTGTTTTTTCTGCTATCACTTACCATGAGGTTGTAAAAAGCTGCCAGTCATCTTGGGACAATGTCTGCATTTCCTATGTTTTAATACTTGAATTTCAGCTCTTCATTGGATAGAAAATGCTGACACTCATTCTCGTAGCAAGCCTTAAACTGTGTTGTAACAGCAAATGCCATCCTAGATAAATGACTCCTCTTGAAAATTTTACCAAGAATATGCAAAGTACCACACACAAAAAGATCAAGATATTTATCTAATCTGACTAGGGAATAGATTATAGTATAAATAGGACTCTGAGACTGCACCTACTGCAAGGCTGGTAATTTCGTGCAAAATCCATTGTCTGTATATTTGCCCTAATCCTTTAATGTGATCCCCAGTCTAATATTTACACCTAGCTATAATATACCAATTTTCGCTCAGTATCTGTGTGCATACATAAAGCTTTCCTTGCTTGGACTCATTACGGTATCAGAGCAGGGGCACTACATTTAGATTAAATGTGTAGATTTATATAAAAGATTTTATATGGAAGGTAAGCTAATGGAGGAAAGACATCTGAAATCCCAAGTTCTTGTAAATATTGAAGGTAACTGGAAAAAGGTCAAAATTGAAACAAAAACATGGATTCTCCAAGTTCAAAAGTGTCATGTACAGTAGCACACCTTATTGTGGAGGTGACTCGAGTTCAAAATTGGTTGCTTCAGCCAAAGTCCAAAAATAACCTTTTGTTTCAACATTGTTGGGGGCTACATGGGAGAAGAGCACACACAGACAAGGTGGGCTTTTTTTATAGTGTAAAACTCACTTTAATCCTGTGTTACATATTCATGCAATTGCTTCAGCTGCAGGCAAAAATACTGTACATCTGACTCTTTTAATGTGGCACAACTAAGCACGGCCTGAATCTCCTGCTGTTCGCTCTCTCAGAGCTGGTGTGCTGCCCACTCTTTTCTCCCTAGTTATAGTCTCCTCCTACTTAGACCCCCTTTTGCCTGGTTTCACATATGCTGCACCACAGATTTAGTCTGAAGTCTATTCTTGTACAGAACATGATAACCTTCACCTATTCAATGTTTCCTTCTACCTTTTCTTTTCCGTCTTGCTTAGGATTTCTTTGCCTGTAATGACTTATTATTTTACTATATAATTTCTTCTATAAACTAACAATGATGGGCTTTTCTTTCAGTGTTCCTTTTTTGCTCTCCATGTCTTTGCAGTGTCTCTCTTCACAAATGTCTAACTCAAAATGTATATTCGGTGAAGGTATTTCTTTTTTTAAGAAAACATTTCCAAAATAAGAGAGTGAGTTACATGTTTTCTAATAAGAAGAATGAAGAAAGAGGTGGTTCATTTAATTCGCTTGTAAAGATATAAAATAACTTCCAGGTAGAAAAGTGTTATGAAGTACAACTGCTGAAATATCTTTACTAGTACTTATGTTTTAATGGCCTCCTGAGAAGAAGAACTAATGAAACTGTTATTAAGAAGGGAAAGTAGCTGATGAGTTGGAGAAGATTAAAAAGCAGATCAATCAGTATTAAAGCTGATTGTTATACTTTTGGTGGATCAGGTTACCTTCTTGTTCCTTAATTACTTACCATTTATCTGTTATCTTCCAAAGTACTTCTAATGTAGAAACAGAAGTTACTGCACATCAGAAGTTGTTTGTTCTTTTATTTTTATTTTTTAACCCCCATGTAGTGGGGGGAAAAGTGGAGAAAAACATGATGGTCATTGGTTTAATAGAAAAGTGATATAAGCTGAATTACAGTTTTATCTGAAAGCTGTAGAAATTCTCTATTGCTTTTTCCCATCTTTCAGAAATGACCATGCATATTAGTAAAGCAATAGCTTTACTAATTTTACCTATTCTAGTTGATACTAGGATTCTTGAAATACATCCAACCCTCTTCAATTACTGTAAAATCAATGTTTTTCTTTTCCTCACCCTCACCTCTTCATTCTTCTACTTCTCTAATTAGGGACAAGGTGTTTTTACACTCAGCATGCTGACAAATTTAATAATGCTTCAATTAGTTAAATGAAATACATGAAAGATTGTTGTGGGGCATCCTCCTTGCTTTGTCTTCAAGCTCTTCTGCTCAACCATTTAACCAGTAATAATTAATGGTTGTTTGCTAGTTGGTTTATACACGTCTATACACACACTCATGTTCATAAACCGTATGTATATATCCATTTAGTTTTTACTACTGCACATATACCTGGTGTGTATGTGTAAATAGCTGTGTCTTGGAGCTAAAAAAGATGCTGAGAAGTAAAATTAAAAATGTGTAAGTTTGCACATAAGTTTGAAAGGTTAAAGAATACTTTTGTATGTATGATGCAGTTGGCTCTGGTTTATACGGTTTTAACACACTGTAATTCTTTACACTGTGTGCTTTCAAATATTCATATTACTCAATTTTAGACATCTGGTTGTTAAGGTAGTTCACTACATCTTGTGGGTTTCTCTTTTCTCTAAGCATACTGCTCTACTCATACTCGGGCTTCTGAATTAAGAATGCCAACAATAGTATCTGATAAAAAGATGGAAAATAAACTCCAAACTGCTTGAAAACTGAAAATAAGGACAGGGTGGGACACAGTGCCTTCTCTCCTCTTTTCAGTGGAGATAGCAAATAACTTGCAACTTAGTCTTAGCAAAGTATTTGAGCTTAGGATGCATTCTTACTGATAAATCGCTTTTAAAGTGCAAGTTTTACACTTTATGGAAAGGTATTTTGAAACTGTAGTAATCTTGGAGAAACATCTTCGTCTAAACTTTATAGAAGTTATTAAGCCACTACTTATGATATTTTAATTATGTATCAAGAGTACTTTTTTATCTCGGTGATCATTGCATATATGGCCTTTTGTGACAAAGATTACAGACATCAGGCTACCTTTAAAGTGCATGTCCAATGAGGTCATATATAGTGTGTATTGAGGCAGAAGTTACATTTGACCTGTCATGAGTATTAACCCTGAATTCTTCCCTTGTAAAATAATGAAAGAACTGAAGTTTCAAAAACATAGTATAGTTATGAGAGGTGTTATATAATGCATTGATTACAAATAAAAAATGGGGGGGGGAGGGGGACGACTCTATTTTTCCAGTTGGAAACTTCCTAAAGTAAAACTTATTATCTGGCTTCAAATATCTGACTTCTGCGAAGCTTGCTAATTACAGCTTTGAGAAAATACCTTTTTACTTTCATCTTCACAACCACAAGAAATCATATAATTGACTGGTACACATTTACCACAAAACAACAATAACAAAAACTAAATATGTAAGAACTTGGACTGATGTCTCCAGTATGATGTTTTTGTACAAGAATGATATGACAGTTCTAATATATTTATTCATTTTAAGTGTGTATTAAAACATAAATTCATCATCATAGCAGTAATCTGTGCATCTTTATGATATGAAGTGATGGAAATACTTGTATGTTAGAAATATGAGATTCATGAATACTAACATGTTTTAGCTATTAATCTTATATTTTAATATGAGAATTTTCACTTTNTATGGCCTTTTGTGACAAAGATTAAAGACAAAGATTAAAGATCAGTACAAAAGATCAGACAAAGATCAGTACAAAGATCAGACAAAGATTAAAGATCAGTATTGTCACCCTGGCTTGAATGAATGAATTAATGAATGTCAAAGCAGTTGTACTGAAAACAAAATTGAAGACGACATCTAGCAAAATAGTAGTTTGTTTCCTTTTAAGCTTTTTCTGTGTTGGTAGTCTTTCATAAGCAGCTTGCAGTGTTTGTAAAAGTCAATGTTGCAGGCATTTACTGTTTTCTTGTCATTTCATGAATGCTTACCAACATCTCGCTTCGAAGTAGCACCATGATGCAACTAGTGACAAGCTTAGCTGTACTATTTATTACTTCCAACATTACCTGTGTTTTACAAGTCAGAAATACTGTTAAAGAAAAAACAAGTGGTGGGTCTTATCCTGCTCTTTGTTGCACTGTTGTAAGTCATGAATAATAGTTCTGGATCAGTTACTTCAGTGATATTGAGGAAGAAGTTTAAATCCTATATTAACTATTTTCCAAAAAAAAAAAAAAAATCAGTGAAGGAATGGAATAAATGATTTTTCTCCACTTATCCAGTTTAATTATTTTAAAATAATATATAGGAAGGATATATTAAAATATACTTCCTATATACTTAAAATGGTATATAGGAAGGAATTTGTGCTGACTTCTAAACGATATTGTAATAATGGCATTTGGAAAGTGATCATGCTAAACAAATTCTACTGACAGGAAGTTTTAATGCTTATTTCTCAGTGTTCAGGGATGTCTGTGTGTAAGGATGGTAGCATAATTTCTAATTACCTTCTGTGGGAGGAATCACTTTGTACATCTGCATGTAGGAAAATCATCCTTGAGACTTCAGAGCAAATCTGGTATCTAGGGCTATGCTTGTGACTACTGTCTATATTCAAAGTGTCCTACTATGTCTCCTTTACAAAAAGCACTACTTAAACTCTTAGGCTCGATTATTCTTTGTTTTCACTGCGTAATACCTTACTTTGCAAATAGTTCCGTCTTTTTACTCTTTGAATTTAAACAGATAAATATAAAAGGTAATGGATTATTTTTTATGATAAAGTAGTTTTAAACTCCAGATCATAAATATATCAAGTTCTGATATTACTACAAAGAATATTCCCAACTGTATTCAGAGGAGACTTTTGGGAACAACAATAGCATTTTTCATTGGCAGACAAACTGAAACAACAACATTTTTGAACTGTAGAATAAGCTACAAGATCTTCTAGCATCACTATTAACCTTGATGTCACAGTGAGCCAAATAGGCATGTGATGTGTCTTTCATAGCCAGGAAATATGCAAATAAGCTGTTACACTGCTCCAGTTTCTTCTAAACTAAACTTTCTCTCTATCTTTACTTTCTTGCATAAGAAGAAAACTTTTGTTCTTATTTAGTTATCTGTGAGCTTCATCTCCAGAAGTATGATTTTTAATTATTATTATTATTATTAAAGGTTTTGGCTTTGTTGTTCTTTTGGTTTTGTTATCTGATAGTACCTAAACTTCATTCAAATTAAATATTGTTTCTTCAGGTTTGGAGGGTGCTTTTGTATGTAGAAGTATAATTCCCTTTTAAGCAATACTTCTTGGGTTTGTTTTGTTTTTATTTTTTAAACACATGATAGAACAATTCAGTGTCTAGTTAACTCCTCATTATTTGAAAACTGGTTCCATAATTTTCCAAACACTATCCAGACATCTCTTGCAAGACAGCTGCCAATTTTTGCTTAGCTTTATCAGATGTTTGTGTAACAACCACATTTTACAAAAACAAACATTAAACATATCCAAGTAATCTTTTCAGGTAAGGACTGTATTTCTTTATGTCATTCTATTTAGATAGACACCTCATTTTTTGTCCTCACTTCTCACCTTGTTCCTGGTGTTTTGCACCATTATTTCAGAGCCCATCTCCTGCTGCTCAGCTTTTATACCATTCCCATTGAATCTAATTCAGCTGGGCCCCAAGGGTTAACAGGTCCCCAGAAGGGATCCAGCTTTCCCCTTACTCCATCATCTACTTCCAATTTGTGCTCATCGATTTCCTCTCAATTACTGATTGTGTTCTAGGCCCATTCCCCAATTTGGCTCCTCTACAAGATGCTCCAGTGAGTTGCTGCTTAATTTGCTGAGATTTCTCAACTTATACCTCTCCACCTCACTTGAATCTTGAAAATGGCTGTTTGTTTATTTATTTTAAGCTGAAGTGTTATGGAAAAAAATGTTCTGTCTGAAGAACATTGCCACATTTGGCAAAACTTTGTACAACAGACAACATGGTTTTACAGCAGGAATTGCTGGCAGATGTGTAGTTGCAAGTAGGTTTCTATAACCCATGTAATATATGAGCAGCCATAACTGGTTCAGATCAAAGATTTGTTTACCCCAATATCATTTCTCTGCTGTGATTAACAGCAGATAGTGGGGGAAGAGATACTAACAAGAAGAGTATTTATTGCAACACTTCTTGCAAGCTGTCCTAGTCTCTAGCAATTTAGCCACTTCCTTGTCCTTGCAACATTTTAGTATTTAAACTTTGACCTAGACCGTCCCTCGCTTGGCAGATCTTTAGTTATGCAGCTTTATTCTTGTAAAGTTCTATTGCTGACTTATGCGTAGTGGAAAACAAAAGGCCAGCATTTCTTTAAGCACAGTGGGTTATTTATTAGGATAATACTCTTAACACACACACCACTTCAGACTAAATTAGTCTGTTCATAGCAGATGAACAGCAGGTTGCTATTCTTTGTCCAGTCCTAGCATTTTCAGACTCTCTCTTTAGTTCCTTTTATTTTTATTTTTTCCTATTGGACGCCTGTGTTAACAAACAAGTGGGTAGCAATTTCGAGCCCAAAAGTAAGCTGCAGGCAGTCTTTTCTGATTGTTAATTTGATTTTCACTAATTCTTTTCAGTTGCATAATTGTAGTAGGTAAGTTGAGGTCAAGTGCTTATGGTAGAGAAGCAGTAAGCAGCTCCTAACACCTAATATTATGAGGTAATTCATGGTACCATGGAATATTAAGAAGAAACTTGGAAAATGTGCTTCCAGTCAAATTATAAATGAAGAAAAGGTGTACAATTATGACGAAAAATGCTACTATATGCTGCTGCTTGTGTATGTTCTGTGCAAAACTCTCTGTCCGTGCCCTGATTTCTGGGTAACTGGTGATACCTAAGGAGATTATACAGTGCCTCAAAATGTAATGTGTTGTGCTGAATATCCCAGTAACTGTGGATAAGTGGGAGGAAGTGTATGGCTGAGATAATATTTTACATACTGCTGAGTAATTTGAAGCAACAAACCTTTATTATTAATTGTACTTCTGGTCTAAACTGTAAGCCCTTGACTAAATTTCACTTGCAGTGTAGTTGCTAGTCACATTCTGAAGTATAACAGCAGTGTTATTAGTTTCCAGTCTCTCAGCACTGATATTGTCTTTCTGGAAATATATAAAAAATTTGGCAAAACTCTTTACAGTAAACAGAGAAGTATACATGGAATGTATTATTTACCCAGAGTTGATATAGATTTATATTAATTTTAAAAAATCAAAGTTCAAGTTTTGTTAATTTTTTCCTTGGCAGCAAAAAAAAAAAGTAATTTTTTAGAGACTGTGACTAGGTATCCTAGATATTCAAATTCAAAATTAATATAGCAAAATTGAAAGTTGATTTCCTGAAACAAGACAAAAATCTTCTTGGTTAGGATTTTACCCTTCTCTTAAATATTAAACAAAACAAACAAAAAAGAAATCTCTGACTACTAAGTCCCTACTTTTCATTTTGCTCAAATCTTATGAAATAATTTTCCAGGATTTGACTACAAACTTTCAGCTGCCCCTCCACCTCCTTCTTAAATACTCTCAGCTTTTTGTCCCTGCTTTTCTGAACTTCTTGTTCTCAATTCACTGAAATTTCAACCTGCTAAATTTGTCTGCTTTGAACTATTGCAGACTTAATACTCAGCATTTTGCAGCTAACTCTAAAGTTAAGTACCAGGCAGTAAGAAGGATTACTCTTGTGAGTAAAAGGTTGTAGAATATGCCAAATTCAAGTGCAAAATAAGATGCCACATTTCAGTGCCTCTTCTTCTGTAGTTTGATGCTTTTCACTGTGTACTTTTTTTTTTTTTTTTTTTTTGGAATTAGTCCATCAGTTCTAGTGCAGAAAAGTTTAGGGGGTGATTCTGTGATATGTGGAATACAAACTTTTTTTTTAAAGCTTATTTGTTACTGCTTATTCATAGTTATGATAATATCTATGTACTAATTTATAACAGTATGTCATGATTGCATATAATTGTTAAGCACAAGAAACTTTCTTCCTCTTTCCTGAAGTTCTCGCAGTTGACAAGCCTTTCAGCACGTTCTCCTTTTAAAGAATTTGGTATTGTTCTTCCCTCTTGTGTGTCACTAGGTCTTCATTGCTGGTAGAGCTTTCATTGCTGTCACCTACTTTTCACTTGCCATTCTCCTGGCCAGTGTAATTTATGCTTACAATTATTAACATGAAGCATGCCAGATAACTTCTCTGGCAGCTGTCCATCCTTTTGGGGATCTGTATTTGTGTAACAGTTTTTTGCCACCCCTCCCCCGCACCCCAGGTTAAGCCCTAAGGCTTTTTTTTAATGTTTTCCATCTCATGGTTGTTAAGAAATTTTCTCTTTAAAGTTCTAAACTTACTGAAGCCTGTCATACAGCCCTCAAAACATAGCAAGATGTTTACAGCTTAGACTGTTGTGTGTTAGGAAGTACCAATGTTAGCCACTTACGAGCTTGCAGAGTTATTAATAATTTGACTTCCCTAGAAAATTGTGGTGTTTCTTCCCTTTTGTGACATTTTTGGTGAGTCAAAGACAGAAATGTATTTCTCAATTTTAAATGTATACAGGTTACTATCTTCTGACTGCTTATAGCAGGCTTGAGGAAAATCTTCCTTTCACATTCACTGTATCCCTACTTAAATGATTGGGGCAGGTCATAGAGGAAAAATGCAAACTGGAACACAGCTATGGCACACAAGCTACAACACATGCAAGCCCCTTTGCAGATTTCAAAGGTTCACGTTTGCCTTGATGACCTCTGTTGCTGAGCAGTTGCACAGAAGTGAAAAAATCTGATCATGCTCTTCTGGACTTTGCAAGTGTTGGAACAGGCCTTTTTTTTTTTTTTTTTTTTTTTTTTTAATTTTGCCAAAGGGGATATTCTGTACCTCTTATGAAACCTAGATACTGGTAGTTACTAGTGTGGTACCTGCCAGTGAGACTAACTGGCAAGCTATAAAGAGAAATTAATTTCAGGGCTCTGCTTATATCAAAATGCAGGACATGAAAATAATCTCTTAAAAGAAAGTTAACAATTGTTGACATTCATTAAAAATCATACATTTTAAGGACAAGAATAGTAATTCTTGATGAATGTAAAAACCAAATAAATTAATAATATGAAGTTAGTTAATTAAGAAACTGCTACCTCTGTGAGAGACTGGAGAGTTCCAAAGTAATAGTGACTATAAAACAGTCTCCCTTTTCACATGTCACATCTGAAACCTGAGCTGGGAGCTCTTGATCAATGATTTCATGCGGACTTCCAGTACAAGGATAATTAGATTCATGTGATTTCAGTAAAATACTGTGATGTTCTCCAAAGCCAAGGTGGGGTTACCATGGGTAGGCTTTATGTTGATGTATGGGTTTTATAGCATTTCCTAAGGTTTTGGTATTGTGGGTTTGTTTGGTGGTTGTTGTTTTTGTGGTGTGTGTGTGTGTGATTTGTTTTGTTTGGTTGGTTTTTGTTTTAATAACCTGTTGTAATGGAAGAGCTTTTTGTCCATCCTGGAGACCCTCTCTGTCCTGCTTATCCTGAAGAGTGGGAATCAGTCCTCTACCCACCAGGAGAAAGGGAGAACCCCAAATAATCTGGAATAGCAAGAAATAAAAATGGCAATACTGTAAAACAGCAAGAGACCAACAAGCTTCCCCTTTGTAACGCATAGTGAGTTTGTAGGTTAGGGAGCATTCTCTCATTTCTTTCCAGGTTCTCGTGGTCCTGAAAGAACATGGAGGAAATTTTGCTGTTTCACTTACTGTAGCAGCAATCATTGTACCTTGGGGTGTTATCTGGTACCATGGTACCAGCCTGAGCAAATCATTCATCCTGATGTGGAAGCAGTTTGTGTGCCTGCTCCTTAATTTTTGTTTTTATTTTATCCCTCCCCCCTCGAATTTACACATTAGACCTGGGGGGGGCGGCTAGGGTCTATGTCTCCATTCTCTCTTTGGTTACCAAAAATAATATATTTCTTCCTTGAATTCCTTAGGGAGGAATTTCTAAAAGATGATCGAGGAAATATCCACAATAAATCTGAAAATGCTTATTTTGTCATTTAAAAAAAAAAAAAAAAAAAAAAGCCTCAATGTGCAAATGACTCGTTAGACCCCATACACAGCTGATAGAGCATTCTCTATGTCCTAGTCCCCTCTCCAATGAACATGTACAGGGGCTACACATGTCAATGCAGCATTTCTCCTTTCAGCAAAGTAAGGTCCTAAGCTTTATCCCGTGATGATGTTACTCACAAAGCGGGGTGCGTGTACTTCAAGCCTAGG
>VXAA01007160.1:199767-236389 GCA_013399115.1 Anseranas semipalmata | reverse complement strand
GGGGGCCGGCGGGACCGGGAGCTGCCGAGTGGGGGACTCCCGGCGCCGGGGGCGGCGCGGCGGCGGCGGCATCCCCATCCTCCTCCCCCTCCCTCTCTCCCCATCCTTTTCTCCCTCCCTCCGCCTCCTTCCTCCCTTCCCCCGGGCGCCCTCTGCACTTTCTTCTCGAACCACCCTCGTAGGCAAACTTTGATGGGGAACCTCGCACCACGCTGGAAAAATGCCGGTTATGAAGGGATTACTGGCACCCCAGAACACCTTCCTCGACACCATCGCCACCCGGTTTGACGGCACACGTGAGTCCGGGCTGGGTCAGCGGGCCCGGGAAAGGGGCTGTAGGAAGGGCACTGTGCGTACGATGGGAGCCTCCTGTTTCCCTCCTCCCTGCTTCGGATGGGGTTTTCCTGGTTTCAGGAGCTGGAAAGCAGGAGGGTATGGAGAGGCAGCTTCCAGCCTCTCCCATTCTCCTGCCTGGCTTGCCCTCAGCTTTTCAGGTGAGGATGCTTGGTCCCTTCTCCTCCCGGCCGCTTGCGCGGAGGCTGGTGCCGGCAGCCGAGCTGTTGCTGGCGCCGGGATCGCTGCAGGAAAGTTGTGTGCCGGGCTGGGGCTTCTCCTGCCAGGCACCCGCGAGGCTGCAGGGGAAAGGCAGGCTTCAGAGCCTGGGCAGGGCTTTATCAGAAGGAAAGGAGATTTTTTTTTTTTTTTTTTTTCCCCACTCCCCGCCCAACATCTCCCTAAAAGCTGAATCCCCGTAGAAGGGCTTCAGCAGCGGCAGCAGCAGTTGCGGGAGGTTGGTGGGGAAAGGACGGAAGGGACCTTCAGCGGCAGCGTCCGGCTGCAGCACCGAGGACAGGGCCCGGCCGGGCGGCCGCGCCGCTCCGCGTCCTGCCGCGCCCGGCTCCGCCCCCGGCGCTCTCCTTGGTCCCGCTCAGCGGCTCCCCGGCAAGGAGCTGGCTCCGCTGAGGGAAGTTGGCTTGCTCCCTTTCGGCTGTGGGTTACGAGTTGCCTCTGTCTTGAGTTTTGCTGCTTCTCTAATGGGGCTCGCTTGCATTTCTTAAATAAATAAATAAATAAAATAAATAAATAATGGGCTTTGGAGGATTCCTTTTCCTTTTAAAAAAAATAATCCAGAGATCCAAACTGGAAGAAAAACGAACTCTGGTTTTGAGTTGCTCTCAGCTCTTGAATGAAAACGTTGCAATCTAACTGGTTTGGTGCCTTTTTGGTTATGTGTTTATTGGCATTTTCTCAATGGTTCTGTTAACACTTGATTAACACAGCTGAACTCTAATTGCTGTATTGATAAGTTGTAAGTGTCAAGAAAATGATATAGTCACTGAGATCAATTGCAAAGAAGTACAGAGCTGCATTATAACTGCTCTGCTCTTCTGAGGATACATAGCTAATTGTGATTCAGGGCTGTATGTAATTGATACTTGATTATAAAGCAATCCCTCTTAAGACTATCTAGATGTACCTTTAAACTACTTTGAATACAGTACTCAAAGTCCTTTCTCCTCACCCCTCCAGCCTTTTTTTTATTTCTATAAAACACTTGGGTATTATTTACTGCATATTGAAGCATAACATTCTAATAGGAGTTTTGTTGCTGATACTGTTATTTGCCAGAAAAGCAGTTCTTCACTGCTTTGTGCTCAGGACCCTCCCCCCTTTCAATGGCTTCATTTCAAAGGACAGAGTACACAGCCTGTGAGCTGTACACACAGACATTTCACAAATTCCTTTTTCTTCTTAAAAGATCCAATTTAACAAGAGATGTTGGCGATGATGTGCAGCTGTTTTACTTAACAACAACAACAAACATTAGAAAAATGTCTAATCCCTGTGTTCTCAGTGACATGACCAGACAAGCATGGCAGAAAGTTTATCATCTACCTGAATTCTATGAGCAAATGTAACTGCTTTCTTTAAGCATTAATTCTACTAATCTTCACAGTGTCAGCTGGGCCAATCTTTTCTTAAGCAAGAAGAAACAGACCCAACTGTCTTTCTTAGAAATCTGTAATGCTAACAACTCATTTACTTTTTCATGGATTGTATTAGAAAAATAATGTAATTAGATATTTATGTTCCTCAAGAAAATACAGAATGTTATATTTTATTATGGGCAACTAGGCATTGCTTTGTAAGTAGCATTTCAGAATTTGGCTTAAATATTAAACAGGGTTAATCCAGAAATTGTCACTGTGTAACTAACAGCACTTGAAATATTCACAGAAGTTCACAAGGGAAGGCTTTTTATAATCTACACAGTCTGATGTCTAATAAAGCTAATAGAACTTGTGAAGGATGGCACTATTCTATGGAAAACTGGTGTGACTCTCAATCTACATAATAACATCTCCTTCAGAGGGTTAAAGGAGAAAAAAAAAATGTATCAACTTAATGTTTTTAAAATCTTTTTTGAAAGTTATGTAAATTAATCCACATCATAGTTACATTTAAAATTTTCAGAAAAAGCTCATCTTTGCTTTGATGCATTTTTCCTTAAAAAGGCTATATTTAAATATAAAAACATTCTTTAGCTGATAAGATTTTTTTATTTTTTTTTCAAATAAAGAAATGCACTCTTGCAATATATATACACATGTGTATAGTTATCTGAGCATCAGGTAGAAACATTAAAGCAATTTTTTATTTTCATTTAAATTGTCTAGGTGGTAGTACTGAGGTTGTTCAGGTGGCTAAAGCTAGGGGGTAATAATGATGGCTAATCCTCACAGGAATCAGTCACATGTCTTACTAGTTTTATAGGTGATACAGACTATGAAGGGAATATAACTGATAAATGGCACTGAACCTGGGGCTATGTTTCGTGAAGTACTTTGACATCATACACAATGACATTTAGTGTTAAAATACAGTTTTGTGACAAAGGGCTTTTTTGTTTTGTTTTAACATAGTCTGTAGTTAACAGACCTCCTTTCATTTTAAGCCTCTGGGAAGGATATATTTTGTTGTCATCAGTGATAGACTAATCCACCAATGCATCTTTAATCCAGAAGAGGGATAATTCTAATTCTGGGCAACAGTGCAAGAAAGGATTCTAGATAATATTAGAAATTATGCTTTGCTTTGTACAGAACTTTTCAAAAATTCATTCAAATAAGTCTTTTGCAATGATTATTGCAATTATTGCAACGGTTTATATCTAATTAGTGATTATAAATCACATTATGAAAAAAACTGCAAATATCAAAAAACGCCTGGATAACAAACTGCTTGACAGTTACTTCAGCTGCCCAGAATTCTTACAGTAGTTATTTTGTATTGTTATATGCTTGTTACAAATACATATTCTTTGCATGTCAAACTAATGATTATATGCTAAACAGATAACTAGATTCATGTTGGTGTTCAGGATTCATCCTGGATGTTTAGGATATCACAGAGATCTCTGTCTGCAAAGTTGCCATTACCTGCATTGCGTACATGTTAAAACAGTATTAAGAGTCTGCCTATCTGGATTTCCATGACAGAGCTCTTGGATCTGCTTATGTGCTATTATACCTTCACCTTCTTATGACTCTGAACTATCTTTTGTGTTCCTGACATTGTAGTTGAAGTCAATGTTTTCTCAAAGGGCTTTTTTTTTTTTTTTTTTTTTTTCCCCTTGATAATGAAGCACCAGATCATCCAAATGCTTTTTGTCCCATTCCCCTCCTCCCCCATTAGCAAGGGGTTTATGTGGTAATTGCTCTCTCAGGAAAAGAAAGCAAATAAACCACACTATCAAATGAATGGTCTTTACAAAAATATCTCTTTTCAGAGTTGCTAGACAAAATAGTGTTTTCAGGCATTAAAATATTTCAAATATATGCCTATAATTAAACCTCCAAATATTATGGGAGTAAATGTCTGAAATGAGTAGTTCAAAATTTTGAATGGAAATTTTGGATGTTTTTGATTATCATCTTAATTTGGATTAAGAAAAATATTCAGAAATGGCTGCGTGGCATGAAATTGTTCTATTGTATTCTAGTTTGTGTGTGTATATATATTGTGTGTGTATATATATTATATTATAAAATATATAGATTGGATATATATATCCAAATATATATATACACACATGTGTATATATATAATATTCTGTATGTAATATTTAAATAGTTAAATCCACACCAGAGGTGATGGTTTCTGCAAATGTGTGATACTTTCTCAGGGAGCAAAGCTAACAGATTCAGCAAATGGCCTTATCATTTTGTATATATATTAAAAAACAAACAAACAAAAAAAGCATGGTGATTTTGTATATGGTTATACTGTAAAATGACAGCTGAAGTTCTATAATTATCTCTTTTGTCTATTAAATATGTTCAGTTTCCAAATCAAGTGTGTACTTCCACATCCTTATTAACAATCTTGTATGATCAGTCTAATCTGAAGATCAAGCTGAGTTAATTCCTTCTTGCTCACCGTCAATGGTGATAATTCGAAAATTCCCTATTTGTAGAACAACTTCTATGTTCAGATTAGTTTTCCAATTGCAAACTTGCTCAAAAATTAACTAGTGAAACTTTGATATAAACAGCAATTTTCATAACATATTTTTGACCTTATCAATCACATAGATTTAGTTTTCCAGTTGCTTTACTCACCCTTAAGGGGGGATTGAAAGGTACCTGATGGGAACATACAAATTAAGTATATCAGAAGTGTGCTTCCACTGGCACCATGGGTAGAAGCAGGTTGTCTCTTTTGTATAAACCATAGTTGGTACAGAACTGAAAGCTGGTGTATGTAGTGATCTATCCAGACTGCAGCTTGTTTGCATTCCTTCCCCCTTCTCTTCTTCCCCATCATCTGCTTCTCTATCTCATTAAAATAATAATAATAATAATTAAAAAAAAAATTGATAGTGTCTGCCAGGTTGACCCAAGGCACTGATGTTTTCTGAATTTCTGTAATCAAATTCTCTGTCTCGTGCAGGTCAAATCCTCTCTAGATCAGACAATGTGCTGCTTAATCATAACATCTTTATTACAAGAAATTCAAAGGCCACTTCTTGACTGTTAGTGCTACCCAATAGTTTTCTCCCAGATGGGCCCAAGGAATTAAACTGGTTCACCTCCCAAAGACAAAAGTGTGTGACCAAAGAAGGTTGAAAGACTCAAACTATGAAAAGCACTGATTAATGACAAAGGCTTCCAAACAGTGACAGTGGAAAAGCTGGTGGGCTGTCAACTCTCACTCTGAAGGAGTGGAGGTGTAGTCAAGATGGTCTAGTTCTTTCTGGCAGAGATGAAGTTAGTTAGCATGAGGGAAATTTCCACAGCTACGCTTTTATTTGGTCTTGTGTTAAGCAGACTACCCTGCCCTTTTGCTTATATCCTTGCATAAGTAAATAATGTTTTGTTTTGAATGAATCATTTGTTTGTCACTACAAAAATGTACTGTCAACACAGGAAATAATCTTTCTTGTGCTTAACTTGGAGCACAAAGAAAGCAAATACTTTCCCTTCTGTACTTGCTCCTGTAAGACGTGGCCCATGTTACAGCTTGCTGTATTTCTGTTACTAAAAATAATAATAAGAAAAAGGCAAACGTGATTTTCAACATAAACCAGGGTCAGATGTTGGAATCTGTGTTGTGCTGTTGCTCTTCTCTGGAAGTAACAGAGAGGCTAGATGAAGCAGCTACTTGAAAAATATTTTCCTCTTCTTTCTGCACAAGTGTTGGGGGTGAAGAACCTCATAATATAAGACTGTTGTTTTGGATGATTTTTGCTTACAGTGCTATAGTAACTTCTGATTCTAACTTGAGCTGAAGTTGGACCTAAAAGACACAATGGCATCTTAAGACCATATCGTCTTAAGGATCTAGTTCAAGATAAGAGTGTGCAGGTGCTGTTTAAAAAAACAGTCACTGGGTTACATCGATTTATGATTTTAAAGAATATGTTTTATTCAGTGAGCATGCCATTGCTAGAGAAAATATTAATGCATTTGAATTGTCAGGTGGTGGTCTCTTCTTTTGTAGATAGAAAGAAGTTAGAATGATAATCCTGCAGGACATGCATTCAGAAGGCTATGTAACTCAAGCGCACCACTTCCAAGTCAAAGGTTCTAGATTAATGCTTATTAAAACAAAGATAGACTAGTGGCATACATTTTATTTCAGAAATAAAATCTGTGTTTGAATTCAAGATGAGGATATGAAATTTAAGAGTGGAAGAGTCATTAAATAAGGGATTTCTTTTTTCTGAATAATACAATAATATTATCCTTAGTATTATTTCTGAGTGGGATTATATATCTGAGCCTAAGAAACCTGACATTCAGTTTTGTTCTCACTGCACTGTGTGTTTGAAGTGATGTGTATTTGAATGAATGTGTACTTTGTCAATGGATTACAGAAGAAACTCTTTAGAGGGTTTCAAAGTCTTAGATGATTTTCAGAATTCCAACTACAGTTATTCTGTAAATCTATTTTTTTCTACTTTAAATGTATGACCCTATTTTCTTCTCTGATAAACGTGGAAATAGAATTACCTTACTGTAATATTACACTTGTACATTCAACATTAGTTTTATTCTGTTTATATTTTGTTTACGCAGGTATCAATTTTATACTCATTCCCGCTCTTTTGGGTATAAAGCAAATGTGTTCAGACTATAGTTCAGAACAATAGAAATGTACCAAAAATACTGCCGCAAGCACAGCTGGACCCCTTAGCAAATATGATGTATATGAGTGAATATATGATAATAGATCTGGAAGGGTACAGGTTTATGGAGTATTAACTACTGTTGGTATGTTATGCATGCTCCTATTCTGATATAATGCATTTTTTAAAGAAAAGTGAGTTACTTGTATTGCATTAGCTGTGTCCTGAAAAAGGTGAACTCAGGCAATTGCTACAGTAGTTTTGCATTTTCACAGGCTGGTTTACCTTATTGTGATGTATTAAAATGACCATGAGTAAAGAACAACTAAGGAACAACTCGCTCCCAAAGTAAGGTTTTTTCCTGCCCACTCAATCTAAAATATAAATAAATAAATAGGAAATTTAACAAAAAAAAAAAAAAAAAAAAAAAAAAAAAAAAAAAAAAAGGGGGGGGGGGGGGAAGGAGAAAAAAAAAAAAAAAAAAAAAAAAAAAAAAAAAAAAAAAAAAAAAAAAAAAAAAAAAAAAAAAGTGGGTGGGTGGGGAGAGAGATAAAGAAACAAACAAAACATTCTCAACTTCTCATCTGCAGACAGGAGAGAGACTTCCTCAACAGTAAGAGCATTCGTCTTTTGGAATTTCTCTTGCCAAGTGCTTTGGGATCCTTCTGTTTCCCAGCACTGATAATAGCATTCAAAGGCTTTGGAACAAGTGTTGTTCTTAAAATACTAGCATATTAATCACTGAACTTAAATTTAAATATATTCTGAGCATCCATAAAACTTAATGCTGGGCTGTCAATCATTTCAAGGACAGCCAATGACAATTACATTATGGAAAAAAAACACTTAGATGAAGGACTCTTTAAGAAATATGGTACACTTTCTTGAGTTGTTGAAATGATTTGCCCCTGTTCAAGGAAGGAGGGAAGTTATTGGTGGTTTGATTTTACATTTTCCTCCCCTCTCCCCCCAAGTCATCTATTCTATTTTCAGTGGCTGCTTAAGACTAGATCTAGAGCTTTCTGATCTCCCAAGAGACATCTAGGTTGAGTCACTTGTCTGTGTCTTCAAGAGACGCTTTTCAGCAGAATTTATTTTTGAGAGTTCATGGCCAGTTTAATTATTTTCCATTACTATGTTTCATCAGATGATGTAAAAACATTAAGAATTCTGCTGTATTATCTTTATAAAAGCAGTGGTGCTTCTTTATGAAGACCAGTGATATCTGATAGGAACTTGATTATTCTGTATAAGGAAGAAAGTAAATAAACAGTAATGAGGATAGCCAAGGGAATTTTCCTAAAAGACTTCCAAAGTGTTCCTTCTCAAGTGGAAGGAAAGAGAGAACTCTTTCTGTAGCTGAGTTTGTCCGTTCTTACAAGATTAAGAAAGGTATTACTAATTAAAGTAAAACAACTGCCATTCTGTTTTACGCAGAATATTGTAATGGCAAACTGGCAACATGCAAAGTCATATTTTGGTCAAAATGAAGGAAAATAAAGCACTGTTTTGACAATTGTTGACCTAACTCTGCTCTCTGTGGAGCCAATAAGAAATTTGTTCCTGTGATAATTGAAATTTTGACTTCAGTGAGAAGTGTTCAGGTACAGGTTTTACCATGGTGTTGTAGAATTTTGCAAGTCCTTGCCAATAGCTTTTAACATGTTTGTAACTAAAGTCCGTCTCTTTCTTAGGGTGACTGGAGATATATCATCTCACTGAGCTCATTGAAGTTGTACCAGTATATTAGGTAAATGAGTGAGGAGTCTGGCCCAAGACCTTAAATGATTAATCTTTCCAATTATCACCTTAACTTTTTTTTTTCCTAGTGAAGGTACTCTAAAAATATTCATGCACTAAGTACCAAATCTTTTTCTTAGTACTGAGAGCAAAGTCTGTCTTTCAGATAATATCAATTTATATACTTTTAACAACAAAACAGGAAATACTCTTAGAATTCACAGTATTTGAAAAATAGTTAAAATAAGCTAACTAACACAAGTTTTAATGGAGAAAATTATTTATAAATCCAACAAATGAGAGGGAAAAAAAGCAGAAAAATTTGTCACAAAGTGATTCCATAATTTTATTTCTTTTAATAGATCAGTAATAAAAAATATCAATACATCCATGCACTGAGTCTGGGTTAGGTCTTTGCTGTGACAAAAGAATAAATGGGAGGGGGGGAACAACTGTGACACAATATAACTAATTTTCTTTAACAAAGACTTTTAATATATCATTGATTTTTAATTTCAACATAAAAAAAAAATAAAATCTCATTAACAGTAAAGAAAATTTCACTATTTAGATTTATTTCCTTTGGAGGGTGAGGCAGTTTTGAGGTGTTATTATACAGAGCTGCAATTGTTCCCTATTGAAGAGGAAAGAACTTCCAGTGTGTCTGCACTGAAATCAGTTTTTCTCTAGGTATTAGTTATGACTGCTAGGAGTCTAGGTTCCAGCTCTTAAGACTTTCAAAAGTTAAAAGTTGCCAGGGTTATTTTGCTTTTCCTTCAAGTTAAACCAATAGAAATACAGAAAGATTTATCTGGACATCATGGATGTAATACTTAGTACTACAGCTTTTGTTTTGTGCCCTTTTCATCTTGCCTTCCATCTCTCTCAATAGCTTGTTCTGGTACATGACTAGACATAATTTCTTATTCCACATGTATGAAAGAGAGCTTTAGCCTAGTCATTTTGTCATTTATTTGTTTTTTAGAATCACAAAATTGTTCTATTACAAATAGCTTGTATTTTGTTTTGTTTTCCTAAATGTCAGATAGCTCCTGTAATGATAACTGTATGTATCTGCATAAGTTGTAGCTTTTCTCACATTTTGGAATTAACAATAAGAAATATAATAGGAATACTAAATTGTTTTAGAGGAAAATAATTTTGTAGGAAAAATAAGATTCTTTGTGGAAGATTGAACAACTTCTCTGGTGGGTAAAAGAAATTTAACAAGACAATATAAACAGTATATCAGCAATAAATTGATTTTATTTTATTTTATTTTATTTTTTTTTTGAAGCTCCAGAAGAAAATTCAGAATATTTTTATCTATGACTTTGTTTTGAATTTATGGATTGAGTTTGTGAGGTGATTGGACAGTCATTACATTTACTAAGCTGGATTGGTTCTTTATTGAGCTGAAAGATTGTGATGCCAGCCAATCTGTAGGCAGTATTAAGGGCTAGAAGTTTGGACATTCTCTTTCCTCTTCGAGAGCAGAGGGAATTAGCATGTACGTCATGAAACCTGGTGTTATGGAAACATGTTAGACATTTCAATAATTAAAAGTTCAATGTAGAAAAGTATAGCTAATAAATATTGATGTAAGAGGTTGAGCTACACATTTGGATGAGATTTTTTTTTTCAAATTCATCAGAAGACTTTGGCTCTTCCAATACTGCCTTGCAAAGTATGGATATGACAGTGTTTAGAGCACACTGCTCCATACATCTGCTCCAGCAACAAGTTCTTGCCTGGAACTAGGCGGACAATAGCTCTTGCATTGTACTACATTGAGTCCTTCTCAAAGGAGAAGGCTGGTAGCTAAGTGACCTCACTGCAGTGTGGTATGACGCAAAAGCTGGAAGATTCATCCTTTCTGAACTTACAGGTGTGCTAAAGGTTCTACCGATAGGATGAAGATTTACATCTTATTTCAATAGCTTTGAAATCCTTATAAGAACTTGTCACTTTTCTCTCTTTGAATCTATGATTTTCATCTTCAAATTCATTAACAATTACAAATAATTATTTTTGTATCTGCAGCCATGTGACAGGTATTAATTTTGGAAAAGTAGGCTATTCTCCTTTAAAATGTATTAAAAACCTAAAGAAAAATTAGATAAGTGACCTTAAGTAAAGAATTGATTTACTAAATTTTACTTACCCTGTGAAGAGTACAAGTCATCTTTAGCCAAGAAAGAGAAAAGGATGGACCAGCTGTGAAGAAGCTGTGATTGACTGATGAATTGCTGAGTGAGCAGTGGGGTAGAGCTTTGGAATGAACTAAATGGCAGTAGCTCTGTGGGAAGCTTGACTTCTGTGCAGAATATAGCCAGGTAAATGCTACTGTGAATGAGTATGGTCATGAGAGGATAAAATGCACTGTCGTCTTTTTTTCTCAGGACCTGTGGTCCTACCTAGCACTTGGTGGAAAGCTGTCTGGCAGTCTTGGGTGTCAATGTGTCTTCATTATCTTAGTAAATGATTAGCCGCTAAAACCAAAGAATTAAAAGTCTTCTTTTTGTCACATTGCTTCTAGCTAGTGCATGTAGGGTAAAGAAGCAACTACGAAATAAGTTATGTAGCTGACTTGGTGAAAAAGTACAATAAGAATTGACTATAGCAACTTGCTTTAGAAAAAAAAGGAAGAAAAAAAAAGAAAAAGAAAGGGCCTACTTTCTTAAAGGGAATGAGGATACAGTAGTTTTATTTTTATTTTTATTTGGTGTTGGGTAGGTGTTTTTGTTTGCTNGGGTTTTTTTTTTTTTTTTTTTTTTTTTTTTTTTTTTTTTTTTTTTTTTTTTTTTTTTTGGTGCGTAACTCTGAGTAACCCTGGACAAAAAAAAAATGGGATCACATTTTCTGTCCCTCATTGGTTTGCAATGTCCACCTGCTGTCCTTCACCTTTATCTTTAGGCTGTCTCAGGCACACTATTGGATTTTGTTTTCAAATAGGGCTTTGTTGAATCTTTAAAGTGCATTGCAGCAAGAGCCACTAAGTGTGCCTGACTTCAAGCAACATGCAGGTAATCCAGATGTTCTTCTAAAGTGACAGGAGATATAAGCAAGGATCTACAAAGCTGTAGGCAGAAGAAATACCTCAGCCTGGAGCTTCACTTGCTAGCTCCCTAGAGTGGGTGGGAAAGGCTGCTGTGGTTCTCGTGTTCACTTGTCTGTCCCACCCCTCTCCAGATGTTCCCACTCCCATTGTGGAGGCGGATGGATCTGACCAAACAGCTGCTGAGCTGCTCCATATTGCTGCTTCTGCTGCAGGGATAGATCAGCTGCCTGGGAAGCAGCGCTCAGTTGCTGTAATTCACTGCCCCATGCCTGGAGATAAACTGGGACTGTTCACTGCCTGGATGCAACCAGCAAGAGCAGTCAGGATGGACAGGTGGAAATTACTGCAGACATTTCAACTCATTAGTCAGAATTCTTATGCAAATAAAACAGGCAGCTGTTGACATGTTTTCATATTGCTGTGAGCAGGATCCAGATGGAGACCTGGAGTTTTGGTTCCAGTTGCAACTCAGTGCTAATAACCAAAGCAGATAGTAGAAGCAGTAACTCTTGGAAACATGCATAGAAATCTTGTTGCCTCCCTCTAGTTGGAGCTGTCTGAATTCTTCTTTTTATTTTTTTCCCCTTTTATCCTAACTAAACAGAATAATTACATATTAGAGATGTGCTTCCTCTTGACCCCAACAGTATCTTCAGAAAAACAATTATCTATCTGGACCTTTCAACCTTTTGTATTTCAGGTATATTTACAGATTTAAAATCATATATGAAGGTGATAGCCTGCTTTACAGAAGAAAGCATGCTTTAGTTAGGATAAATAGTTCGAGTATTCATCATTCTGTTGAATAGAGTCCTCTGGGAATGATGGCATGGACTGTCAGGTTAACTGCAGGCCTTCTGTTTGTGTCCTTTGTGGTGAGTAATTTTAATATTTGTTGTCTTTTCTGTGGGGCTTTTTATTCATTTATTTTTGGAAGATAAATAATCGTAACCTGATGTAGTATGCATCTCACCTGCAATATAACTGAATAGTGATGTAAGTACTTTATATAAATAGGTATGATCACTCACAGCAATCATGAGATCAGAAGATTTCTTCCAATGTACACAACAGAGGGGGGTGCTGCTATATGCATCATTAAAATAAGGTGCAAATTATAGGTAAATTGTCCAACTGACAGTCTCACAAGTGACAAGTAAATAGTACAAGGAGTCTCTTTTCCAGGAAAGCAGGAGACCAAGTTCAGGGAATTATTAGCCACATAAATAAATAAATAATTTGGAGCCAGAGTAATTCATTCACCTTTAACCCTTATTCATCGTTTTAAAACACTTTTCCCTTTTATGAATCCTCTGTAGGCAGGGACTGAAAGAAAGAAAGACAAAGGCCAGAAAGCCCAATGACAGAAATACTGTATGACCTATGCCATGATGGATAGATCTTAATAAGCTAAGTTTTGGGAGATGAGTGAAATAATTACAAGTAAAGCAAAGAGGTCAGAATTAATTGGGGAAATTACAGTAGTATTTTTTCCCAGCCTGATGATGTGGCTGGTATGTCATTTTCTGTGAACTGTCATAGAAAAAATACCTCCAGGGGTACAATTAAAGGTTATGAGACATATCCTGCCACTTTTACACACTGTTTTATTTTGGGCTGATTTTCTAAGATGAAGGGAAAGAAACAAGTTTTTATATTTCTGGCATAGAAATATTGTATCCTAACCTTCTAATACTTAGAAGTACATAAAATGTAATGCTCATATTTAATTAAAATGAATGTAGTAATTATTCTAATGAAAATATTTCTCTAAAGTGAAGCTAATGAGAAAATCTTTGTAATGGTGTTTCTTAGTTTGATGGTTGCTGTATTTCTAGCTATTGAAGTTTAACATAGTGCTATGCAGAGCATGGGGATTTTATTTCATATGTTTTAATGCTTGGTGTATTGTAGTAGTTTGCATAGCTCTTAAATGTTTTGGTGTTCATTTATCATGGCCAATTTTCAGCTGCCGGGGAGAGTTTGTGAGAGTTGTTGGCACAATGAGCTAAATAGAATAGCTTGCTCTTTAAAGCGATTATCTGTTGATAGCTTTCAGGTTTGGGAAACAAAGTTTGTGGCAATAAAACACCACAGTGAGTGTACAGGTAGCTTGGCTGTGAAAAATACTGAATCTATGCTGTTTAAGAGACCTCACAAGTATCTTCTCTGATACATGAAACAATGCCATATTTGGCCACATGACACAGAAATATCTGTTGGGTTGAGGGTGTAAAGTTGGAAATGCTCTCCAGACAGACTCAGTCCAATGACATGGCATGCTGTTTTGCTGTGGGGAAGCACCAATGCATCCCTTGCTCCAGAAACTCATGTGCCAGGTTAGTACACGATTAGTAGATCAATATCAGATGTAGCTGCTAGCTGCATCTACAGGGTGGGCACCTGACAGGAAAGAGGCTGAAGTACTGTGCTGAATGAGATTCAGGTGTATGGGCTGGGATTAAGGGGCAAGAGCTAAGAGCTCTTCTCTGTATTATCAGGCAGGTAAAAGCATCCCCAAAAATAAAACACATTGTATCCATAGAAGTTCTGTTTCTTCCTGCCAGTGCTGCTACTGTAAAGGATATGCTTGTTGTTGTTAAATCCCCAATGCTTCCTGAATGAGTTTGTACTTGCACTTAAAATCAAGCATATGGTGTTACTATGGGAAGACAAAAGAAAACAAAAAACTGTGGTTCTGAACTAACACGTTTATCTTCACTTTTTATAATCTGAAATTTTGGCTCAATTATACAATTCTTTTCGTGTTTTGAGCTTAAAATAGTTCTCTGAAACCTTTTTTGTTTTCTTGCTCAAGAAAGGTCATGATGATCAAAATTGTTTCAGGACCTCTAGCAGTATCTAAATAATTCAGTTGGTCAAGTACAGTGGAAAGCACTTGATGATTGTAACTGAAGAGAAATAGAAAAGTTAGAAAAATGAGGGATGTATCTTATTTCACAGGTGCAAACTACTACCAGAATCACAGCTATAAGCATGCCACAACCAAAAACCACCCTTGCATCGTACCTATCCCAATCGCAGAATCACAGAATCTTTTAGGTTGGAAGAGACCTTCAAGATCAACTAGTCCAACCTAACCAATCTTGCCTTGAAAGGCATATACTTTACACTCCTCATTCTTTCTGTAAGATAGTTACTTTGTGTGAATGCCTCATCATACATGAGAAGCATGTTTCCATTCTTACCCTGCATTTCCAAAATTACTCTTGTAAAATATACTTGAACAAGACCCAGGCTAGCAGAAAATATTTCAGCTTAAATTATACTGGTAACAAACCTGAAGGAAGAAAGCAAAGAACTACATAATCTAGGTCACAGAAACTTATCTTGCATTAGAAATAGAAAATTGCTCAGTTCTTCCAATCTTGGAATGTTCTCAATCATAGACTTTCAAAGAAATGAGGAGGATTTTTTATGACAAGGGATTTGTAACAACCTACACTGTGATGAAACAGTGACTATAAAGAGGAATTCTATCTTTACTCACAATGCATATCTTCCATAACATTATGCTCAGTCAGCAAGACTTTCTTTTAAATGTTTTTTGAAGGTCCAGGGGAGAAAAAAGTTTCTGTAAAAATGTACTTTCTACTTTCCAGAATGTTATTCCAATAACACAGCCTTCAGACTAAAAGTGAAAAGAAAATGACACGTGTTTATATTTAAAAGAGAGAGAGAGAACACACAGGGAAGTGACTGTTAAACAAGCTTAACATAAATAAAAATGTGACAATTGATTTCCATATTTTATCACATTGACATGTTTGTTATTTCATAACTTCAGGATTACTATGTTGTATTCTGGAACACTTTGTGAAGCCTCAGGAGCACATGAGGAGTCAACAATGTTTTTACCGATATTAACTCAATTTTCTGAGGCACAGCTGAATTTGTTTTCAGTCTACTGAAAACAAAATTGTGACTACTGTAAATACAATAAGGTGTCATGGTCTGTCTTCTATCCTGCCATTGTCCCAGCATAGTTCTTGACTCAGCTCATGTCACCTTTTTGCTAGGTGCGAGAGAGCTGTCCCAAAAGTGTGAGGATGTTCAGCTACTGACTTGTTTGTCAGGCTAACTGTATAAGTACTGAGACTTTTTATTTCCATAAATAATATGCTGGTTTCATAGGTGTCACATGGGAACTATGATGTCAGCCTCAGTTCTTCTCTAGTGATAAACTCAGTGATGAGAAATGTGAACCTTTAGACCTTAGTCCTGAACAGGTCACTTCTGATAGACAGTGATCATAAGATTCAACTGAAGAGAGATCTAGAAAGTTTCTTTGTGTATACCTTTTTGTTCTTGCTGTTTTTCTAATTAGTATTTTGTTGCTTAATTTTGCCAGCTGCTGAAATTCTAACAACTAAATGTTGTTAATATATCAGATAAAAAAATCTGTATTTGGCTTTTGTAAATATGTGAAAGGGGGAATGAGTGATTTTGTGTGCCAAACAACCAGTGAAGCCATTTCCTCTTGCAGTTGAGCTCCTATATGAATTTTTTGAAATCCAATAAGGCCAAGCTGACACTGAAGCTTTGTGAAAACTAAGCATGAATAATTTTTCTCCTGGCTGTTTTATGAAGCTGATTGTACCATCTCAGCATCCTTCAGACTTCTTCTCCCCTGTTAAATATTGCTGAAGACAGGCAGTGTCAAAAAGAGAAAAGATGTGGGGATTCAGGCATGCATGGGGAAAGGATTCACATATGTTCCATTTGCTTTCCTATTAAAAAAAAAAAAAGGCAACAGATTAAAACTTTTTTGAGACATTCAGCGAGCACAAGCAATCCATAGTAGGTTAGTACCACCCTTTATAACACTCAGAAATGATTGCTTAACTGACTACACATTGATGGTTTCCGATTTCAGGCAGACACATTTGGCTGCAGTATCCTAAAAGAAATGCTTGGTACTATATTCTCAAAATAATGCTGTGAGAGAAGAAATGAATCGGTTAAAATGGTGGGATGTATAACAGTCATATATGCTGGTTGTCCTTCCTGCTACTATGGATATGAGCCTTTTCTTAGAACTGCCTTCCTCCCTTTTTAGCTAACAAGTTGCTCAATCTCTCCCTCATAAGTTTGAGTAGAAGGGCTTTAAGTCAATTGAGTATTTGGGAGTGGGCTTTGAGTGATTCACTTGACTGACTTTACTGACGAAAGATCTGCAAGGTATGGTGAATTTGATACCGTTTTTTCTTCCTCCTTAACTGGGTTATTTACAAATGGAGCAGTCGAAAGTGTTGTTATCTCTTTTGACTGCAGAGGGATTCTTGCATTCTTAATCTTTAATCCTTCTTGGATGCACTTTAATTAGAAGTCTGAAATAGACCTTGTAACTACCCTTCCTAACTGCACAGAACTTGTGACAAGAAACTCCTAACAGCCCCTCTCAAATCTCTCACATCTGGAAACAGTGGAACCAATTATGTTTAAGAGTTATGTTTTTTTCTGCTTTTATGGAAGGATCTTGTACAATGCTCTCAGAACTGTGACTCTTTCTCTCAAGAGGACTGATGAGAAGAGCAAAATAGAGTGGTCAAAAGTAAAGCTGCTTTGCTTTTTTTTGTCTTTTTGTCTGTTTTTTTTTTTTTTTTTTTTTTAATGCATCTGTCTGAAACAGATGGAACTTGAGCTAATTTCATCAATAATAATTAGTGCCTAAGTTAACTGGAATAATTTATGTTCTTGAAAGAGATTAGAAATAAATGGCACTTGAAGGAGTTATCTAGCAACATTCATTTTTACACAATCTCAGTCGTATATTAGGTCATAATGCAGTTGGGGAGAGCTGAGACACTTTTGAGAAAGAAGCCAAATTTGTATCCAGAAATTTAGTTCATCTGCGTATAGGGAGGGTTTTTTTAGGTACATGTGATTATAGGTAGTCAACTTAATATAAATGTAATATATTCTCTGATAATAAGAAATCTCTATAAATAAACCATGATTGGACTGTACATTCAGTTATTTAATGCCTTTAATATTGCTTAATAGTGTTTTCTTTTTGCCTACAAATATACTTCAGGAGTATGAACGTGAGGAGTATGATCCCACTGATTTAGTCAGGGGATCATATTCTGGTTCATGTTTATATTTATATTTATTTTAAAATACTGAAATAGCTGCTGGTCTAATGACCAATGAATCCCACATGACAAGATACTTCTAATCAATCATGCAGTATTTGGTGAGTTTTCTCCATGAAAAACATTTCTTTCTACAATAGCAATATTATCTGGTATGCAGTGTCAGAACATCTTGTGCTTATGACATTCTCTGTTGTTCTACACAACGTTGAAGTTATTAAAGTAGTTTCTACATAAACTGAGCAGCCTTGTATGCCATTAAGTATTTTAAAAGTGTTATCTATTGTCAGGAAAAGCTATGTATTTATATTGTGCATTTATAACATAAAAATCAGCATCACAAGAAACAATTGTTATCGAAGTGTGTGGATTCAACTTCTTCCTTCAGAACTGGTGACTGTGGAGTGCCAGAGTCTTATTAGTAGAGAGAAAAAATAGGAGATTTTGCTTGGCTTGGCCTGTATTTATGCTTCCGTGTGTGGAAATTGAGTAATAAGAAACAAGCCCTCCTGACAGTTCTCAGTACACAAATACAAAATTATTTTATACATCATCCATCACTGATGAGTCAGCATGCAATTTGTAATTTGTAGCATGTTATTATTTATAATTGACTTCATTCTTGTGACTGTTGGCCTTCAACATTCAGTCAAGTATAAAGAGTGAAGTCAATTTAAAATTTGAAACTTTTGGAGGACCAAACATTTCAGTGTCTTCATTTAGGAAGTACATTCACAATAGATTGCCAGACGTGGGAACGGGAAAGGCTGCCCCAGATGGTGCTTTTACTGTCCAAAAAGTGTGCATCTCTGCAAAGACTAGAGCAGGGAAGCAAGAAACAAATATCTGAAGTTTGACACATGGGAGTGTGAGTGGTCCTTTCTCCCTTGTTACTAAACAGTAGCACAAGACATACAGCAGGGCGGTTGTAGAATAAAGCCATTGAAAAATGTCATTGATCAGCTAAAAAAAATCTAGCTATCCATGTATATAAAAATATTACAGCAGTAACACAACTTGAAAATAGTTCAAAGATAACATGCTGTTTCAGATAAACCAAGTTAGTATTGATATTTTAACTTAAATCTATTGGTTATATTTATCATCACCAGAAGTTTACATCTGCAGAGCAAAATAAAGAAGTTTACAACTGCAGAGTTGTTGGCCAAATTCAAACTGGGCACAGTATTTTACAGCATTGCAATGATTTTACACAAGGTCTGAACTTGACTCAGTTCTTAATGAAGCTAAACTGAAAAATAAAAGCTCAGTATTTCACCTGTCTTTCAATGTAGAATGATCATCAGAAGCTGCACTCCATGAGTTGCAGGAAAACATAAGGAAACACAAGCAGGTCAGGAGTGGTTGTGTCTTGTTTATCACTTACCTCATGCTACAGGCCTTTGGAAGACCACAGTGGAACACAGCAGTCCTGTANCCATGTAAGGTCTGAAATATTGAAATAATTCCTGTTTGTCACTGCATGCCCTCCATCACTGTTCCTTGGGAACTTACAAGCCCAATCGTCTAACATTAAGAGAGCCAAAAATGTAGCTCCACAGATAAATATTCTAGCTGGGAAAAATGTTTTCACGCAAATGTTGTTCTCATTTCTCTTGATATTGCTTGCAGCTGTGCAGGAGATTCATTTTATATTGTAAAAATATGCAGCCAATAGGTTCATAGGAAGTATTCCAAGTCTGTGTTTTGTAGCATTATTATTATAATTCAAACTAGCTTACATCATGTCTATTGTTAATGAGTTTGCTTTAAAGACTGAGGTGTGGTCTCAATAGGACTCCTATATATCCTCTAATTTAAACAAAACCTATGCTTGTAAGCACTGTATAGTATCTGTAGTGTGTTTTACATGCCCTGGATGCATTGCACCAACTGACATGACCTGCCACATGATCTGAAAGAGGGACAGACTGGGCATGGAGGTGACTGGTGCAGCATGTGCTCTCCAGGCCCAGGATGGCAGGAAGCATCAGTACTGCTGCACACATCCTGTAGCAGCATATCAAGTTAAGTCCAATGAGACCAGAGTAATATGCATGGAAGACTTCTGTTTTCTGAAGGTTGTAAGACACATATTCCATTGATGGTCCATGGGACATTTATTGCAGACAAACGTGAAATACTGAAATTCAACCAGATAAAGAAATCTGGGTGGAGTAAAAAGATAAATTAGGGAAAACACCTTTTTTGCAGGGGAGCTCTGCTGAAAATTTAATGCTTGTAAAACATTTCAAAGATGAAAAATACTCTGCATAATGTAGGATATTATTCCTTATTACTAAGAAACTATTTCTTTCCTAAATCTTTTAGTATTGCTATTACTTAAATAAAACAAAAGTGAGACAAAATTTTTAGCTTTTGGTTACTACTGTAATATTTTTCAAACAAATTTAAATTAAACTATCAAATATACATATATATTATACTGGTTAAACCTAAGGTTTCCAACCTCTCTCTTGGAGTGAGTGGCCAATGTCACTAACATAATATTAGAAAATTGGCAATAGGCCTGAAGTCCCATCCCTATTTAGCAGAGTAGTAACATTATGCTAAAGTCCAGTGACTTCTGAAATAGCACTGACTGCTAAGCTGGGCGATTACAGCTGCTGCTACAAGTCATCCATAAAGCAGTACCAAAGATATAGCACTGTTTATGCAAGCTCAGATAAACAAAAATTTTGTTTCTCTCAGTTATGTTACCAGTTGTCCTTTGAGAAGCTCCATGGTTTCTACTGTAACTATGTGTTCTTCAGTTATCGTTGCCAAATTAGTTGAAACAAAACCGGGTTGTAGAAAAGGGTTTATTTCCATGTTCTTTTCAAAATTTTCCATGATGTTACTGTTACTTCTTACCTTTTTTTTTTGCCTCATATACTTTCATTGTCTGCTTATACTTTTTTTCCAATTGGATTTATCCATTCTTTCTGAACAAAAAATAATTTTTAAGAACATCATAAGAAGAAGTAAACTACCTTGGCACTGTAACAAAAATGTGGGAGTTTCTATTCTGGTTTGTTTTCCTAATTACTTCATTGAACTTATAAAGCTGCAGGACTCACATTTTCTTTCTTTCTTTCTACCTCATACGGCCAATTACAATCTTTCTTTGTGTGAATGCTCTGCACTCTTTTTGTCGGAGTCAGAGTTGCTGGATAGATGGGACAGACTGGTGAACTAAAGATATAGATGAAAGACCAGAGCCTTTTATTTGCTAAAGACTGTCAGGGCTTAAGATGAAAATGTATAAACACTACTTTTTCAGAAACTAAATGCAGAGAAATCCTAGTATGATGGACCTATTAGCAGGTTTGTCCCTGTAGTATTAATTTTCCTTTTTCTTCTTTTCCTTGACTTCTGAAGGTATTTTCTGTTTTACATCTACTTCTTATTATTCAGTCTGTCCTTCCATTTGTGCGATGCCTTGCTTACTTTTGCATGGAGGTTGGGTGTACATGGGCAGTGACAAGTAGGTTTACTAATGCCTTCTTCCATGACCCATATGCTTTCCATCTGCACAGCTGTTTCTCAGTCCAGCAGTGGTTCAGTTACCATGTGCACCAATTTGCTTAGGAAGAGCTTATTTTTTTTCTTGCTGATAAAGACTCAACCCTGCTGACTCCCAGATAAACCTGAGCAAAAGAATGAGACCTCTGCCTGGGACTTAGTCTCTTCCTTTCTTTTGAGCTCTAGACGTTAGCCCATGCACGCTCTTTAAGCGTTTGTTTGTAAATCATGTGAATGGTAGCATTGGAAGGCTTCATCTTAATGCATCCTTTAAGATTTCACCAAAAAGGGCTTTTCAACACATAAAAAATAAGCTTTTGCATAATTTTACCAACAAAAAGTATCTTTTGAATTGTAAATGAAATAATTACTTATCGGGGAAAAAAATCAGAAGCTCACATTTATTTAAATCTTAACCTTTAAACCCTCTGAGGAAGCATAAGTATCCACAGGACACTGCAGCTCAGCAGCAGCTTATTGTTCAGACAGAAATGTTTCAAAAACTCCAATGTGCAGACAGAAAAATGAGTATCAAATCCTGAGAGGAGAACCTTGAAGTCAGATTTCTGTTTGCAAGGCAGTAGGAGAAAATACCTTTCTATTTTTATTTTTTTTTATAAAACACTTCACACTATAAGTGTTGTTTGCCATCCATTTTTAATAATAGGTTTTCATGTTAAGTGTTGCTATTTCTGCTGTTTCTTGTACCATTTCATACAGACTTTCAGATCAGGAAGTGCCATAAATATCAGAGTATAAATAATCTATCATTATACAGAAATTTCATAAATAATGCATGGCTGTGACATAAAGGAGCATGCATAAGTTGCAAGATAACCTTTTAAAACATTGATAAACACATACAACAAAAATTTGTAAAAATGATCCCCAGTTTTGCAACTCTGATGTAGTAAGAAGACAAAATGGTGATTTGTTTAATGCACAGAAACAAGAAGATCCCTGACATTGTAAGCTGTATATGCAGCTCATAATTATAATTTGTTCTTGAAATCTATTGGGGTGCTAGGTAAGATACTAGAAAATGCGGAGAAAAGTGACATATATTCCATCCCACTTCTGAAGATAGCACTGTTGACTAGCAGTGACTATTGTAATGTTCCATGCAAGTGTACTTGCCAGATGACACACAGATCAAAATGCAAAAAGTAACATTTAAAAAGAACCATTCTGCTCAAATATTGATTAAAAGCGCAAATTGTTTCTTTCTGTTATTCACTTTTCATAGAAGATTTTCATTTCATTTTATGAGTACAAATCCTGAGTACTTTGTCAATAACTATTTAGATTTCTTAAGTATATTTTATATGGAGAAGTCCTTAATGAAAAAAATCCCTTTGCCTGTTATCTCTTCCAGTGATACTATGTTCCATTCTTTTCTGAAATAGTGTAGACTGTAAAGTGTTCTCCCTGGAAACATGTTGATAGTTTTGATAGTTTATCTTCATGTTTATGCTCTTGTTTTAAACTATACATAGTTTGAAACAATGCAAAGTAGAGGCAGAGACAAAAACACAAACACCGAACGATTGTAAACAACACAGATGGAGAAAAATGTGAAGAATAATGCAAGGTGCCTAGAATAGATACTATAGAAGTAAAGAAAACAGGTAATGGTTAGAAGAAAAGGCAGAGGTAATGAAATATGTGAATTGTCATGCCCACATGCTTATTTTTAGTGTGTATTGCTATTCGTGTCTCACATTTACTATGATTAAATCTACATATATTGTCAAATCCTTATTTAGCATTTTTCCCTTTGTTGAACACACACTTTAAGCTTTTATTTTATTTTATTTTATTTTATTTTTTATTTTAACTAGGAATAATGGAGTTGTAAAACTGTCATATAATATGGTCAAAACAAGATCCCAGAAAATATAGCTGAAAGTCTATACAAGGCTGTGGGTCTAGACTTCCTAAATATCACATATGATTATGCCTTAGAGTCCTTCAGCTTTGTTAAATGACACAGAGAAAATTTATTTTAGTAGAGAACAAAACATGTTTAAATATCTTGCAGCATGCATGTAACTAAGGAGGCACTTTTTATGATGATATTCAAACAATGACACCAAATGATGCCATGTCTAATTTATGGTATGCTACTGCTGAAAACCAGGATCATGACATACCTTTCACTTCAATGCCATGCAGGTCTTCAAATGCTCCAATTTTTTATCACTGCATGGTCATTCCTGGTTATTTTCTTATGCGTCTTTGTATGTGGTAGGTAAGACATATTTTTGGAAATTAAAGCAACATCATGCACCTTCTACTTCTTTCCTGTACAGTCAGATTATACGTCTAGCTTAATTATAATGTAGAAAAAAAAAATTACAAAGATACTCTATTTATTAAGAACTTTTTAATAATGAAAGAAGTAACAAGAAACAGCAATAAAGTGAAATTAGCCTACCATGTTTCCAAAAACTGCAGTAGAAAAATATCTAAACGTACACATGGTTCTTGAATATCGCAATAGTTCTCCACCAGACAGTGCTAAACATGGTAAGTAGAGGAAAAATCATCTAGGATTGAATGCATTGAAAAGCAAAGTAAAATCCTAGATTTTTAGAAAATAATGTGGCTTTCTACTTATTTTGTCAGAGCACACATCTCTCGCCTATACCCAATATCTGTGTCCCAATTGCTAGTTTTCAACTTCTGTTCAGTGATCTGGTTTCCTTGATAAGTGGCCTTATTATCAGTGCTGACTTCTCTCACAAAGTTGTTTTTCTTTTTATTCTGCTTTATCATCACACCAAACATCTTCCCACTCTTCTGTCTGTAGGGAGATTTAGAACAGGTTTCTGTATGTGCTTCAGATCCTAAGGGAGAGAGGACATCTTAGAGATGATAAATCACATCTAGTGTGTTTAAATTGCTTCCCAAAGTCCTGATTTAGGAAAGCGCTTAAGTAAAACCGTGACAGAAAGTGTATGTCAAAGTCTCATTGTGCATTAATTTTATTTTTTATGCTTTAATTACTACTAGGATGGAAGAGGAAGGATGTTGCATTAAGGGATGAGACTGTTTTTTTCCCTCCAGATTGTGGCCCAAGTTTTCGGTTTACTAGGTTATATTTACTCAATTTATTTTCCATAGTTTTTTGTTTTCTTTTTTGGTGTTTTTGTTTGTCTCTTTCTTTCTTTAATGGTGATCTTTGTAGTATAGGTATTCTTTCCCATTGTTTCAGTGAAAAAATGTTAGATATTACTTTTGTGGCAGATAAGTCTCTTTTACCCCACAAAAAACTTGGTCCTCCTAATACAGCTGGCTGAACTTTTTTGATTTTTCTATATTATTTAACTTAATAATCTTTGCTGTTCCTGAGTTGCTCAGGATTTGTATTGCTTTGACCAAGATCAAAACTGATTATTAGATTTTTACTGTGTGCGTATGTATAAATATAACTTAATTTCATGCAAAGACATTGCCATGGAACATTTCAAATGAGGCTGTGTAAATAATGGACTCTTTAATTTGGAGAGAATTTTAAAAAGCAGAAAAACATTTGGGAGACCTAAAACATTGTTTAGGACTATTATGATTTATTTATTTATTTTGAAAAACAGTTTATAGATCTTTTTGCTTCCAAAATGAAAATTCCATTTTGAAGAATTTTTCACATCTACACTTCAGAAGTTCACAGTCTCTGGGATGAAACTATCCATTAAACTCGAGCAGTATTTGGAAGTAATTCAAGTTTATGCAAAGTGGCTTACGGAGGCTTTTTTTTTTTTTTTTTCTTACCATTCTTTGTTCTGTTAGTAATTTGTTTATTTTTTTGCTAGGTTAGGTTCAGTTATAAAATACATCAAAAACAGTTTCTTGGCATACACCACATTCTAGGTTTCTCTTCTGCACTGTTGTACATCTCAGTAATGATGGGATAACATCCCTGTGGCAATTACAGTAAGTAGCGTTGCTCGTGTATTTAATACTCTTATCTATTTTAATATAGTAAAACAGGTGGAAATTGGAGACAACCTGCCATCAACAGAGCAGATCTCTGTGGAGTGTTAGCATTTTGAGAGCTATATAGATGGTAGATAGCTCAAAACGAATACAAGTAATTATATGAAGTATATGAAGTTTAAGAATCTGTGTTAAAGTCTTCGCTTCACTATGTAAATAAATAACATAGTTGTCACTTTCTGCTTAAGATTCAACAAATAAATTTAGAACTATGACAAAAGAGTCCCCAAACAAGAAAAAAAATCATGATGTTTTTTAGTCTGTGGCGCATAGTTATTTTTATTTCATTTAGATGTGGATACAAAGATTTGTTTAGAAAGTGAATATGCGTACTTAACATGTAACTTAGATTAGATTTGAATATAATTTTAGTATATTGCCTTTAGAAGAAGGTAAAGTTTGTGAGAACAGACTTTAAGGAATATGATTATTATCACTGTAAGTTTTCTACACAAACTGATTAAATAAACAAATCCATAGACTTGAGTAGGTTTGAAATGCTGATGGGGATGAACATGCTTTTGTCTGTATGTTGCTATAATTCTATACATTTCTGAATACTCAAAATTCAAAGGAATTTTCTCTCCATTTTCTGAGCAGGATGCAATGCATAACAAATGCAAAATAGGACCATAGTCACTAATGCAGGAAAGATAATTTTTTTCCAATAGATTCATTTTTATCATTTTCAAGACTGTAAGAGAGTTTAAGGGAGTTCATTTTCAATTAATTTTTGTTGTTTGTTTTGTTTTGTTTTTCTTTCAACATGGTCTAGGTTTTGAGTCATACACTGAACATTACAATAGTTAATTACCTCAACATTCAAGATAGATCTTAGAAGGTTTTTGGAGGAAATTTCCACAACAATATACAGAGACAGGAGCTATCTCAGGACATGGCCAGTTGCCAGTTAACTTCAGTTTAGTGAATGGACATTTTATTTCTCTGGATTACTGTAAGAACAACATAGACAATACAACTTTTTTTTTTTTTTTCCCCTGCACATGAAATATCTGCGATCAGATCACCGTTCTTGTACTCATATTCATTGTTTGAAGGGTTTCACACTCAGACCTGTTTTGTTGTTCATCCTCTTGTACTTGATTGAGACCTTAGAAAGGCTGCTTACAGGCATTGCTGTTAGCAAGATCACGCCTAACTTGTCTGCAATTCTGATCCCTGTCCCAGATCGGAGCCCAAGTACCTGCTCATCAGCGTGATTAGGGAATTCACAGCTTCTCAGTCATTATGTTTGTGGTTCCAGCTGCATAGGGCGACACAAGCTATGATTTCTTGAAACATGAATGACGTTTCTGTAGAATGGAGCAAAATCTTTTTTCAGGTCAAGAGAGTCTGTGTTTCATGTGTAATTCCAGTAAGCTAACTCTGCCAGAGAATGATTTTAAATGAATTTCAGTTTCAAAAAATAATAACAACTGGGCCAGAGTCTGCAGCCATTCCCTTAAGCCATGGTCTAATGATTATTATACAAACAGCCATGGAGATTTACTGTGTTTGTACTCTCTCAGGGGTGATTAATATTTTCACCGTGCAGCCAAAATAAAGGATCTTGTTAGTGTTCTTGATATGTTTCTGTGCAAAATCAGCCAACTTAGCTTCATCTATCTTCTGTGAACTCTGTAGTGAAGTGGGAAGAAGGTCTCAGATGCTGTTTGAGATGAGGTCATGTTTTCACTGGGTGAAGATAGATTCAGGGGGAAGGTATCAACTTATAGGATCAACTATAGGAGGGAACTACTTATAATGACTTTATTCTTTTTTGATATTAAAAATTTTGTTAATTTCAATGGAACCATTTGCAGAGCAGGCATATGCTAAGCCAGAAATGAGGAGGATGGGCTAAGGTAGTGAATGATCTATAATGGAGCTCTGCTTCTTCCCACTTCCATTCCTCCCAGTAGAAGCATGAAGAACAGCAGCTGCTTCTGTGGTTCTGGTTTTCTTCTGCAGAGGCAGGTATGTACTTGGACAAAAATAGTAAGGAGAAACTGAAGCCTTGACAACTTCATTTTATATTATACATTACTGACTGTGACTTGGGGGGGTGGGGTGGGACAGAAAAGAGGCTGGAACACCTTTTTTTTCCTTCCCTAAATCCCAAAGACAAGGGTTGATGGAAAACAGATTTTATATCTTAGAGGAAACGTGTTCAGTTCTCTGACCTGATTGGTATAGTTATTGCTGCCTGTTACCCAAGGGGAATTGTGAATTGCAAGGTGCCAATCCAATTCAGCATGAAACAGGAGTGCAGAATATGGCCCATTTATTTTTAAGTTTGAGGAAATAATTAAAGCAAATATGTTATGGTTTTCATCTTGCTCTAATTAAAACACAGAACACTTCAAATGTAGTTGTTGCCAGATCTATTTGCATTTTCAGTGTAAATGACAGATAATCAAGATGATTATTTTAAAGATATATGTAAAATGATCATAAAATAGATGGAATTCAGTGTTTTTTATTATTATTATTATTATTATATGTTGCCTAAAACTGAAGTATTATGGTCCCAGGAGTGATATATGGGTAAATATTAATCTCTGAACATGATATTACTTTTTCACATCATGCTTGTAAGTCACAGGAAGGTACATAAAATATTTCATTCTGGCTTCATCGGTTTTGAGCAGAAAGGCTATAAATCTGTGACCTGTCACCATGATCATTAACGACTGAAGAGTGTAGTTAAGAAACAGTTTCTGAGGAAGCTATTGCCACAGCAAACTGAGCTAAACTTGTAAGAGTTTCTTTTAAAGGAGGCTGAAAATGTGAAACGAAAGATAGTAATGAACACTTATATTTTAAAAGATTAAGTGAGGGAATAACTAATCTTCCCTTCAACCACTTGGATGTATGGTCACAGTGAAGAATCTGACTGTAGAAAGTTATAAACGAACGATAAAATCTAAACGTCCTCTTATTTAAATTCTACGTGGCATTTAAAAAAGCTTAGCTCTTTTTCTTTAAACTTAAAGTTGTGTTCAAAATTAAAATAATATTGCCAAAAATTATTTTGGTGGGCAAAACAAAGATAGTTGTGTCATTTTCAGGAGAGTAGAGTTTTTTTTTTTTTTTTTTTTAAGTATATTGCATGTTTTCTAAATGTCTTCATTTTGGTGCAGAAAGCAACTATGATTTTTTTTCCATTCCTTCATTTACTCCTTTCACTGCTTCTCCACTTCATCACAAATGGATTTTTTTCAGAGATTCACACAATGTAATTTGACGACACGGATTCTTCTAGACCTATCTGTTCTCAAATTATTGTTTTAAAGAAGGTGGAAATAAGGACACTGTCACATCTATTATACTGAATAGCAAACTGTTAACAATGATGTAGATGCAAAGGATGAAGTAGGAACAATGGGAAAACACATTAAAAATTATTGGCTTTTTATTAATTTTTCATGTCAGTTTTATCTTGGTACAACAATTACAGCTTCAGTGGAACTTGGTTACACAGAATCGAAATACAATTTATTTTAAAATTCTCTGAGTACTGAACAAAATGTTTAAATGTGTAAACAGACAAGTAAGATAGTCATATATACTCACACCAACACGATTTTGCAGTTATGAGTTCCCAATTAATTTCCCTACACTTATTCTTAGATTTACACCATGTGTAGTTAGGATTGCAAGTATAATGAATGCAAGTACTAGACAAAGCACAGATATTCACAGTTCCATTGAAGAAAATGTGGAATATGTCAGCTGCTGGTAGCAGGATTTAGCCTGTTCAGATTTCATTTAATTTCTTGCTGGCAATGGAATCAGTCTCTGCTTCTCTTCAAATGTTAAGGTCTGTGCTCCTGCATCCTGGCATAAGCAGAGGAAATGAGCAACAACTGGAATGGTCTTGCACTGACTGGTATGGGGAGGTAGCAGTGACTAGAAACTACGAAAAACAGAGAACAGTGCCACGTGGAGCCTGAAGTAATACTAGAAGTTTGAGATTAGGGCATAATCAATGGATTCATTAACTTCCTAAAAAGTATTTTAAAGTTCTCATATTCTGAGTTTTGCAAAGATTACTAGGCTTACATTTTAGCTAGGATATAAAGATTTTTTTTAGAATTAACTACATTTTTTCTTATATTTTATTTAATAGAAATTACTAAATTCATTTATTTGTCATGTTCTTGAAGCATGCGAGATTAAATAATGAAGATAAATATAAATCCATAAACCTCATCCCTCAATGAACAACATCATCAGCCAATTCTTTCAGAATTCGTGACGCACAAAAACATTGTTTATACAGTTCAAAGTGAAAAATGGGTCATGCTGTTACAAGGAACACTGAATAGATGGACTTGAGTTTCTACATCTCATAACATACATCTCAAAAAAAAACCAGAGATTAATATTTTCTCTGAGCAGTCAGTAATTTTGGAAATGATGAGCTGCAGGGTAGAAGAGATGCTCTTCCATTGTAGCAGCTGAGAAGACAGAAATGACATGACAGGTACAGTGTTTAAGTAGAGATATCAGAGACAATGAACTGTTTGCATCACAGTATCAGATCATATCTAACAGCACTGGGATATGTCACTAGGAGACCTTGTATTCCAAACAGGACAACAGGCAAAGCTTTGCTACATTTTACTTATGTATGTCCTTTCAGAAGTTAAATAAGTTCACTCATTGCCTTCCCAACCCTGGAAAAGTTCAGAAGGACTCCATTATGGTTGTTATGAGTTGCCTCTCTGCTATGAAGTGTTTATTTTGGGGAACTGACTAGTTAATTTCATATAATAAATGCTGTATGAACAGGAGACAAAGAAATAACTATACAGCCTTAACTCTTACAAAGAATATAAACAGGATCTTGGAGGGGTGGCATTTGCTACCAGTCTTTCAAAGGTGTATTTGTGAAGTGCTATTATTAACTTTCCATCTTCTTTGTATTTTTGTTTTGGGTGTTTTTATTTATTTATTTATTAATATCTTTCTAATTGAAGGATGGTGAATTCTTTGAGGAACTCCATAATTACCACATTTGTTATTAAATGATCTCTTGGAAGATTTACTATCTTGAAAAGAAGCACAAGTCCCTTCAAAAATTCTCAAATTGTTTACAAAATTTCCTGGGTTTGACTTCAAGGGTACGTTTTTCTTTCAAAAAAAAAAAAAAAAGATCTAGAGCGGCTTTAATGGATCATGCAGGAGAAAGAATATTATGTGGAATGCAGGTGATAGAAGATCTGCCTCCTTGGACAGAGAAGAGGTGTTTAGAAAGCAACAGTATCTCGCACTTACCTACCTGTAAAACGTTTGTTGCCACGTTTAGCAAAGTAGATGTGTAGCAACGTATTTATATGAAGGTCCTGATCCAGAGGCACTCTTTAAGAAATCTGAAATACTGATCAGTTTTAGCTGTTGATCAGAAAAGGATACATTTAAAACGTAGGCATGGGAACTGAATGAAGTGCTATGGGTGACTGTGGTTAAACAATTGCAAGTGATCTTAGAGAGGTCTGAGCAGAAAGACTCTAAGCCTTATAATAACCGATCTAGATCAGGCTGTAAGTGCCAGATCTTTCCCTGATGTCTTCCCATTAGGATAGTAGGCCTTGGTAGAAAAGAGGTGCTGACTTGCTAAAGAAAGGTATAGGCTGGGTTTGTCTATGGTCAAAACGTTTCTAATAAATCCTATTTATTAGAAATAGGATTCCTAATAAAAATAATAATAATAATAATAAAATAATAATAATAAAAAATAATAAAATAAATCCTATTTAGGCAGGAGTGGCAAATACCCCTGCAAATACCCACCTTGTTTACCCCCTGAACTAAATTTTATAGTCTACCAGCACAGCCAATTGAATATACTGCTTGATATGAGGATTTTCTTTTTATTCCTCTGTGTCTTTGAGGAAATATGTGGGAGATAAATGGGTGAGGACAGTCCTGATATATTTGTTTGACAAGCATGGAAAACAAGATTGGATCCGGCTAGCTGAATGTTGCAGTCCTGTCCACGTCAGACAAAACCTACCAGCTCAGCTGGGAAGAACACTGAAGGAAATCTCTGCATAATTAAATCTTTAATTAATTTATTAATTCAAGGCAAACTCCTTCACTCTGTTTCACTTACTGGTAATGGATTTTTCCATGCCATATGTGATAGAATATTGTCTGGGTTTAGGCATAAACTTTGAGGCAGAAGTTTCAAGTCTTTTTTTTTTGTTGTTGTTGTTTTGTTTGTTTTTTTTTTTGAGATTCTTGCCTGTAAAGGAAAAAAAAAAAAAAAAAAAGAGGTTTCTTCTGAATCCACCTCTGTATCATATATAAAACTCAATAAAATAAGACCCTTTTAATGAAAGCATTCAGTTTAATCTACTGGAGCTTATTCTAGCGTCTATCAAACACCCACATTTCTTGCTCTGTACACGTCACTAGCAGCTTCTTTGTAGAAGTGTGCAAGATTAAATAGCCTAAGATGTATTTTGCAAATATTTTAAGGAAAATAACTTGCAAATGAACACACTAATAAACTAGACAGCAGAGGAGGGAATCTTTTTTCTCTTCTGATGGTTTTTCTTTGCTTCTCATACCACACACCTCTCTAGGTCAGGCTTCTCTAACACATTATTATTTTGGCTCTTCATGGCAATGATCAGGGAACAAAGCAGAAAATAAGACTCCTGTGTAACTGTTGAATGTCTATTTGTGACAGTGCACGTACTTGAGAAGACAAGCCACTGTGTCATGTTGCATAGTAAGGGGATAGAGAGAAACACTCCATTTTGTTAGAAAAAGGAATTACTAGTTTTTTTTCCAAGTCCTTTTTTTGTTAATGTCCATCATTATGTCAAGCAAAAATGAAACCGAGCGTGAACATCAATGTCAGATATCAAGAAAACAAATATTAGAAGAAAATTTTTATGTTTCAAGTATATAACAAGTTCAATTATGTCTATAGATGTAAGTCATTAACATGTCCTACTGTGAGCCAAAGAGTAGATTTGAAAAAGTACTGAGTTGGCATCACTAAGTTGCAGTACTGCCTCTCCCCCTTGATGTCTATCAGTTGTGGTTTACTCATTTGTTGAACTACTTTCTTTATTGTCTCTAAATAGTTAAAATTTGTATTTGTCAATTTCACTTTAAAATATTTGAATGTATTTTATCAGAAAACATAGAATTTGAGTTTGGCATTTTCTTCTTTTATCCCTAACTCAAACTTTTCTTCAAACTGTTTAATTTTTCCAGGCATCATGAGTGCAGTGTATTTGCATGCTTGTGTGTCCTTAGTAGCAAATTAGGATATGTTGTAGGTGAAGAATATTGCACAGAATTGAGATATGTTAATATAAGTGGCAGCCATGCAGTCACAGCAAGTCATTCATTAACAATACATGCATATGAAATTCCATTATATGTTAATGAATAAATCCATTTATTTATATTTCTAAACAGCTATGTTTATTAGTAGACAGTTTGTGACTAGAGAGGTATTTCCAAAAGGATAATTACTGTGAGTGTTTTTCCCAGGTCTCAAGGGAAATAAGACTACTTTGCTATCCTGAAATAAGAGTCTTGAAAAGTCTTGACGTGGCTATATCTTCAAATGAGTCTCCAGAACAGAAATACCAGCAATATATTACAACAGTGCCACAAAATAAAATGGGAAAGAAGACCTGCTGTGGTAAATATAATCCAAGCATGTCTTAAGGGATTGGAGAAACTTGTAGTTCAAGCAGCTGAAAGGAAAAGAAGGAATATTATAAAGACCACACAATAAGTAATTGGTCATAATGCCAGAAAAGGACAGAGGGTGTCTTTCTCACCTTGATTTGCTGGTTTGGCTGCACTGATCAACACTCTCTCTAATAAGAAGTTTCTCTTCTGGAATAGAGTAAGAAATCATTTTGAAAAGCTAGCTAGCTAGACCTCCTCTTCAATGTGATTATGTATTCAACATTCCATGTTAGTGTTATAACATTCGCTGTTAAGGCTTCTCTATTTTATTTATATGAAATGAAAGCCCTCCCCAGTCGTACCTCATTTACTGCAGAATGGGAAATTCTGCAGATGCTGCTGAGTTTCCAGGACCTACAAAGTTCTTTGTTGGCATCTGATTGTAATGAAGCTGCTCTTGTTTTCAGGTCATTTTTTGTTAAGGTGACAGAATGTAGGTCTGTAGGTGCTTGCTTACTGGATTTTGTTTACATCTACTTACATTACATGAATTACACTGTGATTCCACTGAGATGAAGGAAGTAGGATCATTTTCTTTTTCATTCGTCTCCTTATGTTCACTTACTGCTTTCCTGATTATCACACAGTGTATTGTAGGAAAATATTATAACATTGAATAAAAACATTCACTCTTTAAATTTAAAAGCTATTAAAATAGAAGAATAAGAAGCAATATGTCTGAGCACATCCATTTGAAAGCATTAGTGTTTTGTCTAAGTTGCTCTTTCATTATGGTTTTTTTTCTTGATATTTTTATCTTTAAAACAAAGTTTCCATGCCATTATGGACTGCTTTGTGATGCCACGTTTCTGAACTGTGCCGTTAGTCCTTGTGATTACTACCTGAGTTCTAAATAACCAGCGTAACTGGACCAAGAAAAATATTTAAGGAAAGGTGCATGCAGACTTTTCTCCTAGTCAAGCTCATGATATATGTCCTAATTTAAAAGGATAATACATGATATTATTCCCATTGAAGCTGGTGGCACAACTCACACTATACACTTCTCCATATACCATCATATCAAATACTCTTTGAATTTATGCAGCAGGCAAAGAACTGAAAGTAATTCAGATGTTGTTAAAATATTCACTGTAAACTTTCTTGTACTTTGCTGATATTTGTTTTGCGATGTGAAATGCTTTTCTCCACATGCACATAACTGTTGCCATATACTGGAAAATTTTACAGGATACTACCAAATTTCCAAGATAACTTAAATTTCTACAATTAATTTGCAGCATATTAATTATAGTGAGGTTTCTTTATTTTCAAACAGTGTGTGCTAAGGAAATGCTACAAGTCTTCACAGAGCTACTACAGACTGTCTGAGGAGAACAGCTTAAGCTCCATCACTTACAGAGACGTTCCATTACTTCTAAGAGGAAAGGCAGGAACTCAAGGTAGTTATGACCCATTAATCAGTCAGGACATTACACGAGGATGCTTTTGTGCTTGCTTTGTCTTCCTCTGTTGTTGTTGCAGTCCACTCCAACTTCTGTTGGGCGACTCTTGATCATGTCCATGGGGAAAGATTAGACCCTGTAGATTCCTGGAGTGAGTCTTTTTTTGGTTGTAGAACATAGAATACTTCTCATTAAACTTGTTTTGCTTCTTAAAGTGTGCGTATCTGTGATATGTTCTTGGGAGAAAGAGAAAGCAATGCACTGTACAGATTTGCCTTTTTCTAAAATTAATACAGTGGCCCTTCATGTCAGCAGGAATTATATGATGACTACATCAGTGTAAGTATGTATTGAAAGTAAACACACACCAAAAACATGGCTGAAAATATCAAATATATCAGGAGTAACAGAGCCTTTCAGAGTGAATCAAGGAAGATAAATTATCACCCTTTTATCTGTTTCATGGGGAGTCATTTAGTACTGGAAATGGAGACACCATAATTTAAGAGCCATCTGCAACCTCCTGATTCCAAAATACTGTTGTTGTGGCCTTGATGTATATTGGAGCAGTTTAAAGGAAGTTCAACACCTGCTGAATATTAACATCACACAGTTGTAATCTTCCACTTTTTTATGTCCCTTTCAAGCACCTTTTCTGCCTGGGGTGGAAGGCTGTGAGTTGTCATTATTGACCTAGTTAGGATTTCTGCACATGACAGTGAGGATAGGAAAGCTCACATGGGCAGCAGCAGCCAAAATCTGGCATCTCAAAATTCCTTTCCAGTTTACTTAATATACAAAGACCAACAGGTGATGATCTTGTAAAAATGCTTTTGTTGTGAAATTAATTTTTGAAAGATGCTTGCATTTATATTCAGTCATAAACGAGAAAATGACTTCTCTTAATGATTTTCAGTTAGCATTGAATTCTTTCCCATAGTGTTGATCTAACAAATTTCATTGTTACACAACATACAGGCTATATCAAGTATGCAATATATAAGCACACAAGGGTGCAACCCCCAACCAGAGGGCTGAGGTATAAGGTGTTTGTTCAGCTTGTTGGTGTATATTCCTTAAATTCATCATAAATCCGTGCTTTGTGATATGTAATCAGAAAAATAAGGATGGATTATATAAGCCGATTTACCTGTGAATCTTAATAATAACTTTTACATGGATTTTATTCTCTTTAATTTCCTTTCCATTTTTAACAGTAATATGCCTCACTGACATTTCATTTTATTACAGAGAATTTTTTATAGGCTTCCATTGAAATTAGTACTGCTATTGTACTTACATTGTAACAAGAACTGTCAGTGTGTGTGTGGTCTTGCAGTGAATTAATTTCCTCCCTATAAATCTAGACTCATGGTGACATTATAACATGACTAACTTATAATAAACATGATTTGAGTTTTTTTTTTTTTTCATTGTAATCTCACACTGTGGTAGCATAGCCTACTGGAACTGCATTGAAATTGTTTTCCAATATGGACTCCATGGATTTGTAGTAATATCTCCATGACAATATGGGTGAATCATGAAATCTCTAGGTTTTCATTCACCCTGTTTTTTTTCAACCTGTAACAACAGCAACAGAAAAATAACATAAAATCTGCCCATACTTTAGTCAAGCTGCAAGCTTTAATTGGTCATCAGGATTTTAGGATATAATTTATTTCACCCAAGTATCTAAAAAGTATAAAGTTCAGTCTTTAGTGTCAAGCACGAGGTACTTTCAGAGGATGGTACGTACTGTCCTGAGTTAGGTGTTTCCAGAGTATGATTCATCCAAGCTTCATCCATGCTCTCCCTCCTCTTTGGTAGTAGGTTTAGACAGCTTATGCTAGAAAAGGTGATTCATACCCTTACTGATTTTTGTTTGTTTTTGGTTTTGGGGAGGGGTTAGTAAGCATTTAGAGAAGTTAACCTCAAAATGAAATGGACTAAAGGCAAAATTCTCTCCATAGAGATCATTTGTGAATAGACATATATTTAATCTTCCTTTATAAAAGTAACGCATGTGTTGCACTTAAACCAAATATGGACATAGATATTTGATTTTTGTCTTTATTTTATGGATAAGAAGTTAAAAGATTCGTAGATAGCCAACTGCTTTTCAGATTCATTAAAGGAGGACTGGAAGAATAAAAGGTACACTTCTAACACACATGTAATGACTTTTGAGCTGCTGTTTTTTTCTTTTTATATAGATCCTAGTAGTTTTTAAGTTATTCTGATTTATATCACTAGCTAGCAAATTGTAAGCATGTTCCTATAAAGCTGAGTTTGTCTTGACAGAAGGCAGTTGACAGGGATTTTTTTTTCTCCTTCTCCTTCTCCTTCTCCTTCTCCTTCTCCTTCTCCTTCTCCTTCTCCTTCTCCTTCTCCTTCTTCTCCTCCTTCTCCT
>VXAA01007160.1:175922-199651 GCA_013399115.1 Anseranas semipalmata | reverse complement strand
TTTTTTTTTTTTTTTTTTTTTCTCCTGGAGTGTTCCTGCACTAGCTGTAGGCAACAGTTTATTTTATCTTTTATTTCTATGTCACCTCTTAGAGACCTGGGAGCACCTCTAATGGCTGCCTTAGTGTATTAGCTACAGCTCTACAAAACTGTAGTGATATAAATTTGCTTCAGTGTATGATGTAATTATGGTCGTAAATTCTCTTACTGTAAATGAGAAAATAGGCAGCTGGGAAGCAACCGAAAATGTTGTGACCGTATCAAGGAGAAATGCAAATACATGTCAAAGTCTAGCTCTTGCGGGAGACCTGCGATGTCAGATACAGGATAAGGTACCAGAACTTGGAAGGTGAAGGTGGTTAATTTAGAAGAAGTCTATAAAATATTTCAAATCACCTGGTATTTTGATTATTTCATAAGAAATAATGAAAACATGCATATTCTATTAATAATATTAAAGTAATATTAAAGTTGCAACCTCTATTTATTTGTTTTAAATTATTTAGCCAGTATTTAGTCTGTTGGTGTACCTCATGAATGGCCTTAAGAGTTAAAAGTAACTGAGGACATAGACAGTTTTCAATGTGTTCTCAGTAGCCAATCTACTCCCTAGACTGTTGTGAAAGCAAGATGCTTGTCAGGTCAGCACAACCTGAAGTTTACTGCATTCTGTAGGAGGCAGCGGGAAGCCAAGGTGGAAATCTGATCTTGTGTTACTATCAGAATATGTGATGTTGACCAAATAATGTTTTTTTCTTGTTCTGTCTTCTCTTTGCTATGTCCAGCCTATCAGTCTATCTTCTTGTACTCACCTTTCTTATATGTATTGTGTTTTTTTTTTCCCCTACTATAAAAGTAACTTTATTTACTTATCAAAAGCCCTAGTTTAATTCAAGTCAAACTTCTAAATTAACTTCTTTTCAGAAAACCTTTTCAAGCTAATTCACAATACATTGCAAACAAGGTCATATATAGCTGGAGTTGAGTACCTTGTCTTTTCAGAACTAACACTGTCTGTAAGAAAACATTTTATTCAGGGCCTGTTTTGCAAATACATTTACACAAGGGTATGTTCAGAATCTCTGCCCCTATTTATAAACATCATGAATCATGCAAGACAACCCATGAGAATAACTGTATCTAGAAGAAGTGTAGGACTGTACCAGCTCAGGTTATGTCACTGGTTCTTGCTTGAGGATAAGCCTTAATTTGCAGATTACTCAAGTGCATCATTGCCAGTGTGGTGCTGTGGGATCTGCCTGCATGGAGTCCCCTGGAGTATAGTCCAGGGAAGAGAGAGACCTCCTTGCAGTTAACCATGTGGGGCAACTACTGTCAGCCAGCAAGCCTGACCATGCGTGTTAGCTGGTACTCAGCAGAGTTTGGTTTCCAGCTGCACTGAATGTTTGTTCCAGTACAAAGTCACAGGTGACCTCAAATGCTGGGATGTTTAAGCTGCCTTTTGATTTTGTAGTGTAATAGAGGAGTACGGAAGTATTTGTGCAGGTATGGTCTGTAATCAAACATTTATTAGTAGCAAGGACAAAATGGAACTTAACTTTTCAAAGGTTTGAAGCTAAACCAATTTTCAGTGACAAAAAATGGTAAAACATTTCAGGATAATGTATTTATATGTCTGAGTATTGGCATTGATGTCATTTTTTAACACTTGGCTTTTAAAATGTGATGTGATAGATTTTTATTTATTTATTTATTTATATTTTTTAACCTGAAAATCATTGTGAACTCCTCCTGGAATGAAATAGCTTAGTGGAAGATAAAAACAAACAAACCCTTCTGCCACATCAACCCTCATTTGATTAATTATCCAAATTTTCATGGGTCTTGGTTTAGCTTCTTGAACAGGATTATAAATGGCAGTAGAGCTCTAGTTTTCTGTGACTTTGTGGAGTATAGGACAGATGCTGCTTCTTTCAGCTAACTCTACCCACCTACATTTGAGCCATCTTCTCTTTTCATAGTGGATAGAAACAGACACCTTCAGAGCATGATTCATCTGACCCATTTTTGACATATACATTAAAAGAGAATAATCATGACCAGGAAATACCCATTTCTCTAACTATAAAGGGAGTCCAGGTGTTCAGTTCAGATATGAAGTACACTTAGATGAGACTTAACCAAGGTCTGAGAAATGGACATTTTTAAAACTACGGTGATTTTATATATATAGTCTGACTTTCTTTCTGGTATATGGCTTAATATGAGTTGTTTGTCTCAGGAATAGCTTGGGGAAAAGCAGCTTAAAAGACTCTGGTATACAAATCTGTAAGAACATACTATATGGATGGAAATAATCCATCTCAAAACTAATGAACTTTTAAATGCTTGCTGTTACTATCCTGGTCATTGCAATTAATTTCATTATGCTTCATCATGTCTTGGCTTTTAAGTGCAGAATAGGTACATTTGTTAAGGGGTACTTAAATAGAAGAGAGATCCTCCTGTGTAAATAACCAGAGATATTCCTATCAAAAATTTTATAGAAGTTGAAGTTTCCATCTTTTAGTGTGCTCATTTCACTTTTGATGGTTTTAAAGTTAAAATCCACAAGTACTTTTGTAGATTGCTTTTATATTCCTGTTCCATAACTAAAAATGTTAGACTGTGAATTTTTGCTTCCGTAATCTCCAGATTTCTAGCGACTTCTTAAAACACTATTTGTGTGTGTTATCTCTCATAAGCACAGCTTTTGAAGACTGATTTGGAAAATATATTTTTGCATCTAGATGAAGAGAAATTATTGGATTTCTTAGCATGTGACTAAAGTAACGGGGAACTATCTCACCTCCAAACACCATTATGAATGAAAATGTAGACCTGATGCAACTTTACACATACGGGAATTTAGCAATTAATGAAAATGGAACAGTGAACATGGTAGAAATTAAATATTCATGGTCTTAAAAGCTAAGGCTGTTGATAACTCTACAGTGAAGTAGATAAATGCTGTTACTGTATGTATTTTTACAGTCTATATATATCCAGAGCTTCCAATATATGGTATAGTTCTTTTTCATTATTTTTGCTAAAATTAATGCTGTTAGAGCAGGTGCTGATGGAACACATAAAAGCAGATACTAACGTAAAATACGACAAAGAAAATGTTTCTGAAGCTTGACAGTCTTGATGGCAACTGGGGACAAGGCAGAAACATTTTTTCCATTATAAGAAATCTGAAATGGAAAAATACTCCCCATGTTTTTAAAAATGTGAAAGTCATTATAGATGTTGAAAATAATTGGCTGAAAATGTTCTAATAAAGAAATTTCCATGAATGACATGTTGCTCAACCCGAAACCTTTAAAATAGTTTATCGGTCTACCTTCAAAATAAGGTCCAAGAAGAGTATCACCTGGATCCCTGCAGTGTTCATCCCAGTAAGACATCTAGAAATCTCAGATTTCCCATCCCAGAGCAGATGCTCTCAGCACCTCTGTTTTGTGTAAAGTCCTACAGCAGGACCTGTATTTAGGTCAGATTTTTTTTTGTGTTCAGCAGTTTCAAAAAAGTGTAGAAATTTACACAGAGAAGGGATTTCCTGAGTCACAGTCTTGCTATCAACACATCATGAAACAACTAATTTTTTTCAGCTTAATCTTCAAACTGGATTTGTGAGGGAGGTGTTGTTCTGTTTGGGAGAGGGGGTTGTTCCTTTACTCACACTTTTGATGGAAATGTTCTCTTAATTTCCAATGCATAACTACATGAATAAAGACAAAATGTTTTTGTAGTTCCTATCTTTCCTTACCTCGCACGCACTCTCACACAGAGCCGTATGTCTCCTTTGTCTTTATGTGGCCAAACAAAATTCTCTTCTTTTTCTTCCTATTGCTGCAGTTTCCCCAATTTTTCTAGGAGCTCTCTCCTGACAGTATTAAGTTCAGTCAAAAATGAAAGCACAGCTGCACATAATGTTCCCAATGAGCTCTCACTATTATTTGTTTAATGGTGTTAGTATATCTCTTTTTTACTAGCAGAGTCACGTGGTAGTATACCCTAGGCTCTTGCATCCTTTTTCATGGTCTCATGGACTTCTTGGATCAGTCACGCTGTGATCAGCCAGCATACCTGGCTCTTTTTCCTTCTGTCATCTCCAGATGATAAACACCCATGGTGAGGAGAAATCCACTTGAAATTGTGCAGTTGCATTACTTAATATAATTCCTCCTCTACAGTCCTCACAAATTTTCAGGTTTACTTCTTAGCAGATATTCCAGTCTTCATTTAGTGTTGACAGTATCCTCCAACTTTTTGTGATCAGCAACTCTTTTCAAAGACACAGTGGCCTTCTCATTTCCCACCCCTCCCTCTTTTCTATGACCATTTGTGAAAATGCCTGAAGTTGAATCTAATACTAATAAAAGGTACTCTGTTAATAATGTTTCTTCAGGTCATTGTGTCAAAGACTTTACAACAGCCAGATACATCCACCATGACTTCCTTAGAAGTCTCTTCTCCTATCAAAGAACGCTGACAGATTTTTTTAGAATAGCCTCACTTACATAAACTCAGTTTTTATTTTATCCTATATTCCATTTATTTCTGTGCCTCTTCTTTATAATTTTTGGGACAGATGAGGCCCATGCCTTGTGGTGGTGTTTTTACTTTATTTAATTTTTATTTTTTTTAGGGTACCACATTTGCCTGTGTCCAGCTTTATTGTGTTAATTTGATACAGAGCTTGATAACGTATCTGCCATCAAGTTTGTCAGTTCCTTTCATACTTTGTAGTCCTTCCATCACAATCAAATGGATCACTTAAATTGCTCATGTGAGATGATTTCTGTTACTAGGCCTTCACATTAGCTATCCTGGCTTCATCCTACAAGAGTCACCAGTGTTTTGAAAACAAAGAGTCAATGTTTATTTTGGTCACCTAAGTTGGATGTTGGTCTTTAATCTTTACCATGCCCTCATTGTGTAGCAAGCTCACTTGTGCTTCTTCTTGCTCTTGTTTTATTTTTACAGCTGATGGACAATTTTCTGTTGGTTTTAATTACTTTTGAAATGTCAAACCCAGCCTTGCTTTTAGCATTTTTTTTTACCTTTTCCTGGTATTTCCTTCTAATTAAGGGTGATATATTTCTGGTTAGTTCTTTCTAGTCTGTTATTTATATATACACTATTTTTCATTTTTTCTTATGTAGTTATTTATGCAGTTATGATGTTTTTTCCTACAATTTTTCTCATTTGTTGAAAGTTCTAGATTGTTTGATACCTTTTAAAATTTAAAGCAGTGTAAAACTCCCTTTCCATTAAAGTCTCTTTTCTGGCTAACGTTATTAAGGATTTTGAGAGCTTTGTGATAGAAGCAGGCAAGGTCAAGGCAGTGTGGTGAAAGATTCACCTTTCTCATTAACTATTTATAGAATATATACCATTGACTAAACAGTATTTGCATAGAGCTAAACTTAATATCAAGTAGAGACATCTAGCTACCTGCAATGAATTGTTGTGGATTCAAACAACTGACAGGGCTGGCAATGATCTTCTGACTACTATTGACTGCTAAGTGCTTCATATTGTTGTGATTACTTTTAACTGGCCTGCTTCATTTATTACTATAGACTCAGTAGCCAAAACTACATCCTGAACCACTGCCAAGTTATAGGCTTTTATCTTATACTGTTTGATTGTTAATGTGCTTCATAATATATGGTTTTGGTCCATGTGAAACAACTTCTGTTTTCACATGCAATGCCAAAGAAAGATTCAGGAAGCAGGCTTGCTCCCAGTAGGCTGTAAGAATGAGGTTACCCTGACACGTTTGCCTGTATTTTTTGTTTCTTTCTTTGTTGAGAATAATTTTTTTTCCTTTTTTTCCCTCCGTGCTTCTGCATGGACTTTGCTTGTTTATTTTTTATTTTTCCTTTAATTAAATTATCCTTATCTCAACCCGTGAGCCCTTTCTTTCCCTTTCCATCATACTTTCTTCTCCTCCTCTTCTTTGAGGAGGGGGAGTGAGAGAGAGGCTGTGGTGGAGTTCAGCTGCCCAGCAGAGTAAAACCACCACAATTCTATGTTTACTAAGTCTGAGGAAATACTCAACTGTGACTGTCTAGAAGAATAGGACTAGAAGATGCAAACTATACAGTACTATACAATTCTGGTTTTAGTAAAATCTTCTATTCTCTGCAATACAAAAAAGCTCAAGCTTCATAGAAATAATTACGCTTCACGCTAGGCATCAGGGAATTAACATCAGATCTTAACAAAGACAGTTTTTACTCATGATTACTTGTAACATCAATATGTCTGTAATGTTTTTCTCTTTCAAAACACTGTATAAATATAGGCTAATTAATTTTGGAATCTATTAATAAATATCCCATTGTGCTCCAGAATCTGGAGAACCAGATTTGTGCAGGACAAAAAGGAACCTACAGTAGCAGCCATGCCACAGGAAGACATAATTTACAAGGCAAAATTGTTCTTTGTTCCCATTATAATATCTGAAACTGTAGTGGTGTCCTTGTTATCAATGAGAACACTATTATATGCACATAGCAGCTTCTTCTTTTGTAGTCTTTGTAAAAAGTAATGTATTAAAAATAAGCATGTGATAACTGTTTCATTGCAATTAAAATATTCAGCCAAAAATGAGGAAGAGATGGGTGATGTTGGACAACAGATACAAATATAAAAGATTTGTATTTTTTATTATTTTTTATTTATTTTTATTTATTTTATTTCCCTTTTAAATGTAACTAACATTTTACAGGAATTCTGAATATCAGAAAGAGGTTGAAATCAGGGGAATAATATCTGTTTAAACCTTAGCTAAGAAAAATGCCCATGCCTACCATCCTGAATTACTGTATTACTTACTGAGTCAATCCTCACTGTAAAATGAAGTTGAAAAGAGAGGTTTGTATTGTATGACTTAAAGAATACTGGGCTTTGAAACCTCCCAAGGACAATTTAGTTGGTCCATTAGCCCCAACAAAAAATTCCTGGACAAATCAGAAGAGTTAGTGGTGACTTGCACAGAAAATGTGCAACAGTCTGGGATATTAATGTCTGTGGTTGGCTGAAACTCTCTGACTCAGTGAATGTTATTTTTTATGTGGAACAAAAAAAGGCAGAAACTTAATGCATACCGTGATAATTCAGGTATTTATGGATACAACCTGTTTGGAGAAAAATCCTGCATGCTAGATGAGTGTGCCATCTTCTCAGCTTCTGATTATTGGGACAGAGGAGGAAGACAGTCAGGGCAAAGATATATGCAATTCTCCCTGTCTACTGCGGTGGGGAAAGCTGGGAAGGGATTCAAGGCCTTTGCTTCCCTCTTCTTTCTTTTTGTTGTTGTAGTTGTTGTTGTTTGTTTTTGTTAATGAACAAAATCTGTATTTCTAGACTCCAGTGCTTCTTACAAAATTGTCTCTCTGTTCTAAGGGAGCTCCTTCACATAGGTTTGCAGAGCAACCACAAGTTTCCAGTCTTGTCTCAAGCTCTCTGAGTTACAATTAACGATCATTGCTGTGACTCTTTTACATGTGCCTTTTGATTCCACTGAGGTTTTTGCTTCTATGGTGTAATAAACTTGAATTATATACTGCATCTAGAGACCACTTGCAAATCACACTTAACATTTCATAAAAGCAGCCCATCCATAAGTCTTGCTTTTAAGTAGGAACTGACAAGGTAGGACATGTAATAAATGTGTACTTAATTGATTGAACAACTCACTTAAATTTCATTCATTCACAGAATTAAATCCAGAACAAATAGATGGCAATTTTAGAGCTGAAATGTGTTCCTGCCTGCCTGTTACCTCTCCACTTACATAATAAGCACTCCGATCACTCAGAAATTGGCTTTGGACTTACCCAGTTGTTTGATATCTCTGCTGAAATCCTCTTGATGCAGATAATGGTTACATTCCTTTAAGTCTTTATTAGCTGACTTGACAAATCTTTTAAATAATTGGTAAGTAGTTGTTGCTGATGACAAAATGGTTGTTTAATTAGCACTTATTTCTGTCTATGTGTTTGAAGAAATGCAAAGACACATTTTCTATGTTTGACCCAACTTCAGTAAGGGTATTCTACTTTTTAATCTTGTGATTGAGCACAATGTCTCATTTCCTGTAGCTTAAAGAAAGCTATTAACTTCATTCAGCTTTTCCTTGTCTTGATGAATCTCCTCAAGATGACAATCTACTTGAAAGACAGAGAACTGGGTAAATATTGGTAAGCAAAGCTGCCTCGTGTCCTGTACTCATAGATCAGAACTGCAGTTTTATTTGTGGATTAATGGCTGGCTGTCAATCGGCTCATTGTTCTCTGAAACTGTTGTGATTTCCAATACAGTTAGCTTCAGGTCACAAACAATTAATTTCCAAGATCATATATAGTCCACAAAGACTAACTTCTGCCTTTTCAGGGGGGTGGGGGTGGCGGTGGCAGTGGCGGTTCAGCTCAGTTGCAGGCACTGCCTTTGAGTCCTTATTCAGTAATCTTCTGACTGAGGGACAGTGGGAATGGAAAATCACTTGAGTTAGCAGAATGGAGCTGGAGAAAGTAATCAGAAAAATTAAATGAGAAAAAATAAGGAAGAAGGAAGGGATGGAGGAGAGACATTACAAAGCAGAAAAGAAAAATAAACAGAAGAGACAAAGAAGTATTAGTATATCCCATGTGGAATAATAATAATAAAACAGCAACAACAAGAAAAACACCCAAAGCAGAAAACGTCCAAGCAAAACACTCCCCCTCAAATATAATAATCCAGAGGAATCCAGTGATTTATTTGGGAAGGCTGAAACCCATTTTGATGCAATTTAGTCTAAGCACTGATTCTCAAGCACAAATCTACTATAATTGTTTCTGGGTTTTGATTAGTTTTGAATTTTCTGTTTACTTCAATTCTGTTTTACTTAACTTCTGGTGAAAGAACAGCTGCTAAAATTGCAAAATAATCTTTAATGATCAGGCCTATGGACTGAGTATTAAACAGCCAGTCTCATCCAGAAGGCCTTGTATGCTGTAGCACTTTCAGCTCTGGCAGCACAGTTTCATCCAGACACAGGTCTCAACAAAACCCATCAAAAGTCCTGCTACCTCCTTTCTTGTAAAAAGGCTGCATTTGTAGCAATAAAGGACTTGGTCTTGCTGTCCAAAGTCTCTGTATTTCTTCTGCTGTTAGTGTTTTACAATATTGAAGAAGTTGGACACCTGTAAGAGTGAACAATTTGAAATAAATTCTGGTCTTGTGTCAGGGAATGTTGATTCAGTTACGGTTTGTAGAGACAAAAATTGGAATTTTTAAGAAATTGAACCAAGAGAGTTGTTAGTGTGGTTGCACGGGGAATCTCAAAAATACAAACAATCTAGTCTAAATTTCGTGTAATGCTTGACATCTTAATGATTGGAAACATCATATTATAAACCAAGTTGCAAAAATCTTTTTCCTCTTTGAAATGCCTTTTCAATGAAAAGTCTTTTGAACTCTTAATGCTCTATTTTAGAAATGCCACTGGTGTTGCTGTTCTTTTAGTATTTAAAAATTTTCAGTGTATTTTCAGTGTCTTAATTTACAAATCAGCTTGCCCATTTGATACTACCATACCTTCTTCCCTAAATAGATGTAGATGACAAACTTATCAGAAATGAAAATGCATGATTTTAACCTTGTCATATATTTTCAGATTGACAGTTGAATGTTGTTTGGTACCACTGCTTTTTGTAGGGGAAGAGAATTTTAAAAAGGAAACAACAACAAACCAAAAATAGTAGTGAAATAAATAGTGCAACATCTGTTCAAAAATGGAATAAAACAGATCATAAAAGAGAAAATGTGGAAGTTTAGAAACAAATTCTATTTGTTGACAGTAAAATTAACAGCAACCTAAAGTGATCATTGCCTTAGATACTGTTTCACTGTTTCTTTTTGTTAACAATATTATAATTTAATAAAATTGGTTAATTGCTAGATTGTGATCTTAAAATTATTGTCTTTCCTTGAAACTTCACAGAAAATATTTTCTATGAGATGCAAATGAATATTATTTAAATCAGAATCTAATTTGTCAGCTGCTGGGAAATAAGTGCTGGATTCAATTGAAATACTTTTCAAAAGTACGGAAGCTTAATCTAAGTTCCCAGATTTTCATCTCTTGTGGAGTAAGATAAATTTATTACTGTCAAATGAGTTGCCCTAGAGATATACCAGAGTAACTGAGAGCATGGAAAATGAGATTTAAAATACGTATATTTAAGGATGAAGATGATTAACCCATTTTTGAAAGTGGAAAAAGTATATATATTGATTAAAATGACATTCATTCCTTCTCATTATGAACTTGCTTCCTTAAGGAATCAAGGGGAGGAAATGTTGACACATATCAGGAAAGAGTTTCTTGTTTTCCTCTTTGTTCTAGTTTTGAGTAGTAACAACAGAGTTTTAGTCTCTTTTTTTATATTGTGATTTTGGTGTGCATGCTTGTGACTGCCAAGAAACATCATGAAAGGCCAAAAAGGTTTCACTTAAAAGAGATTTTATCAGGGCATCTCCACTGAAGCTTTTCAGACAGCATCAGCATCTGCTGCATTGAGACATAACTGTGGGTAAGGAAAGTGTGGAGTTTAATCCTAAGTTGCTAATATTCTCACAAGAACAACCTTTTTAATACCTATTGTGATAGGCAATATAAGATGACAGAGACAACTTTTGAACTGCAGCAGTTTGAAATCAAAGTTTATAAATAAATAAATAAAAAGGGGAATAATTGTAATAAGGGGAACAAAGGGGTGCTTCAGTACCAGTGCTCTCACTGCTCCTGCATGAATCCTGTCAAGGAATGTAACCGTGATTTACATCTCCAGTTAATAGCAAGGTTGAGAGTTTCTATTACTGGTTAGTTATGGATGTGCTATCTTTGAATCATTAACAGTGACATTTTATTTTGAGCAGATTAGCATCCCTAAGGAAGAATTAGGTTCACAAATCACACCTTTTTAACTTAAGAAAAAAATTGCCCTAAAAAAGTTGAGTGGCTGCAATAGTAAAGTATTTCTCCCTGCAATAGTATAGTATCTCTCTCTTCTCTAAAGACTGGAGAAACAAAACATGAAAAATAAGTATCTGCTTGTGGACAGAGTGCCTTGATATGCTTGGAGGAGAATGACATCTGATCTGGGTTCTTCTGGCCAATAAAGTTACCAAAGTATGCACACTACGCACCTATACTATGCAAAGATACTATGCAGTGGTGAACTAAAACAAAAACCTTCAGATTAGCAAAAAATGAGTATATTTTAACATTTTCAGCCAAATGGATGCACGTGTGCTCCAAGTCAGAATGTTGTTCATAATGATTCTCTACAAATTTAAACCTGTGTCGAGAGAACTAAGTTGTTTTAGAGATGTTCATTCTCACTATTTTAATTCTGTAACATTATTGCATCATCCTACTCTTCTGGGAGAAGGAGTAAAACTAATAATTGCAGCAAGCAGATTTTTTTGACCTGGTTCCAAGAAAACAAGATTCATGCTATATTACACTTTCAGTTCCCTTTCCCCCAAATAATAAACTTGGGAACATGCTGGATGATTTAAGAAATAGTAAGTTTGTGCTCCAGGCCTGCAGAAGAATCGGCCAGAAGCTACATAAAATGACTGAAGCCATTTGCTTGGTTCTCAGCACCAGAGCAGGAGTTCCCCTTGCCATACCCATGCCTTCCAGGTGGAAGGTGGCCATCTCCTGTCCCCCCAGCAAACCAACCAGCAGGCCAGTAAAATGTGCTCTGCCTCTTCCTGTGAGAATACAAAGCAAACTAAAGTAGGTAGGGACCTTAAGAAGAAAGGGAGGAACTGGAGGAATTGTGAGGGGTTATACGTTGAGAGTACTGCAGTAGAGAAGGAAGACAGTTGAAGTATTGTGGTATAAGAAAATTAATAGGCTCATAATAGTGGAGTGCAGTCAAGAAGTCAGTGGCTAGCAACTGCAAATCCCATAAAATCAAGTTTTAGTTGTCAGAGCTAATAGTTAAGGAGCTTCTATAGCAGACTTGCTGTAACTCCTCGTGAAAGGATTTTTCTTTCCTTGTGAATGTTCCCAAAGTTTGAAAGCAAGTACAGAAAATGCAAACCCAAAGCAGCAAACATGCTTTCAAAACAAGGCTGGCTTGGGTATTTTTTGGGTGAAAGCACCAGGTGAATGTCACTGATGAGATCAGCCAACTCTTGGTAATTCTGGGTTCTGAGGGACGAGGTGCTGAAAGCGGTGGGACACGAGTGGAACACATCTGTCTCATAGCGGAGGAAGAGGCTTCTCCTGAATTATAATATTCTTGAAATGGTTTATAAATTGCATATTAGTCTTGTTATGAATGTACTCTCTGTTTACTTATTTTACAGAGAGAAAATCCTTTAGGAAATGAAACATCTCAGTTACAGAATAACGTTGTCACAATCGATACAAATCTCACATGCATACCCATGTAGCATAAAAATGTTTGGTCAGATATTGATTTTTTTTTTTTTTAAACAAATCATGTTTTATTTGGAAATGAAAAAATGGGTCATTTGTCTCTTCTAATTTGGTTTCAGTTACAGAAAGTGAAGTAAGATTTAGTCATTAATTTTACCAGCTGAATAGCACTGGCTCAATTAGCATCAGCTCCCACTTGTTCAAGTGTGAAGCAGAATAACTGAGAGTAGTGCATGAAAATGTTTGGCATATTAGTAAGAAATAGAGTAAAAACTAATTAACAGAATTTAAACATCTAAATTATTGCATACAAAATATATTGAGATATGTGAACATTGTTGGATTTTAATTGAAACATGGTGACTGATTATACAAGAATATATTTGTAAACTGAAATCCTTAGCGTTGCCTCTCTTTACAAAAGAAGATATTAAATGTATGTTGTATGTTCATTTCATCTCTTATGGAAGCTGAAATTTGTACAGATGATTGCTGTAATTAAGTTTTCTACTGTAGGCATATAGCTGATAGTAGATTACATTTTTGTTGTGTCTCTTGAAGACTGGGATAAGATCGAGGAGTTCAAACTCTGGACAAGGTTACTCATTCTTTTTAGGAAAATCTAAAGAGAAATTTTCTTCAGGAAGAAGAAGGGTTGTTAAATGCTGTGAAGGCAGAGGTTGATATGACTAACCTTTGCATGTTATAAACTTTTAGTGTAGTAAACTGAAGATCAAGAACATGTAAACCTCAGATCTGTGTTTAATTCAAGTTTGAGGCAAACGCTATTTCTATTCTACTCTAATTATTTCCTAAATCCAGTCAGAGGGGGCTACCACAAAAAAAAAGCAACATAAAGCCCCTTCCCTTTTCTGGGAACTCAGACTTCTCAAGCAAGTAGTAATAGTTCTGGGTGCTATAATGGCAGTAAAGGCCACAACAGGTGAGTAAATGGACAAGCAATAACTTTCCTAGTTTTTTTAAAACAGAGGACCTGAATGACCTCGATAACTGAAAGACATTTCAGAGTGCCTCCAAAGAAGGAAATGTAGGGCCAACGGCATGTATTTTGGACCCTTAAATGCCATTCATACTTTACCAATCTACTCGTTTGCAAAAAGCTTGGGGGGGGGAGAGTGTTAAAAACAAAACAAAACATAAAAACTTTCCTAAAATATCACTTGTGTTTTACTTTCCAGAAATCCAAGCATATTTACTTTTCTGGCATGCTGGGGGGGGGAGTTGGTTAATCCATTATTGAAGCGATATCCTGAGAAGAACTAAAGCTTTGGGAAATGGTTTTCTTTATTTCTTAATTGATTTTTTCCCCTGTGGGTTGTTTTATGTTTTCATTACTATGTCATATGAAAAGGTAAAATGAAGTAGCTTATCATTATTACTTTTGGTTTCTTTTTTATAGAACTACAAAAATATTTAATGAAAATCCTTTCACTTGAAACTTTGATATATCAGTTCAAGCTGTTGCATTTCACGTATGTTTTATTCGACTAATTTTTTTTTTAAACACATCTTTCTAAAGCAAAGGTTATATAAGCAAAATATTTTTAAGCAGATTTAAATGTTAATTAAAAGCTATTTAGTGGCACTTCCAGATAAATGATTAATACATTTCCTACTTCTGAAGAAACCTTTGACATTTAGAAGTTTGGTTGGTGAGTTAGAAAGATGGTGAATTGCTGTTCTTGGACAAGTTTGAAAACCTAAAACTTAGTCTTAAAACAGTATTCCAATTAATTTTAAAGGATTATAATCAACTGAGCAGTTCTATGTGTTTAAAAATGAAATACGAGATATTCTTGGAAAGAATTACCTCTTATAAAAGTGTTGAACTACTAAAAATATTTTAACATCTAAAAACACTGTTCATGTAACTTTTCCTTTGGAATTTCTTTAATGAAGTGGAGTAAGGAAGCCAAGCAAAGATGTTAATGGTGAGACGTGTGCATATAGCTGTATCCCTCATAATTAGCTTGCCATTTCTAGAAAATATTTTTGATAACAATTGTCTTTCCCATATTTGTCTATTTTCTTTTCTTTTCTTTTTTTTTTTTTTTTTCCTCTCTGCCTCTTTTAAGTTACAGTTTGGTCATGATTTAGGAAGTTTAGAACAATGTTTTTGTTTTTGTTTTTGTTTTTTTAAATGCTTATAAAATGTACTAGAACATGGAGTCTAACAAAATGGAAGTAGTTAATCCTACTGACAGCCTACTGACCAAATGATAGTGAGGAATGAAACAAATAGTAACTAAAAAGGGAAACAGAAACCAAGTTTCAGAGTTCTGTCTCCCTGTTTCTTCTGTCTCCTGGAGTGAAAAGGTCTTACATACTTTAACATTCAAAGCTTTGTTAAGAGGATGGGAAATTAAGGCTATCAACAGTCTGTCTTCTGAGAGGCTGTAATCAAGTTTTCCTGAAGCAAGAGACTTTCTTGGGCAACCCCCTGAAAGGTCTGTCCACCTAAGATGAGGCTGAAAACTACTGGAAAGTCTTATCATAGAATCATAAAATGGTTTGGGTTGGAAGGGACCTTAAAGATCATCTAGTTCCAACCCCACTCTCATGGGTAGGGACACTTTCCACTACGGCAGGTTACTTATATTACGAAAGGGAAAGATTAAAGAAGTAAATCCTGGAAGAGTTCTAAAAGGAGACTTTTATCCCTCTTCTGAATGAATCCTAATTTATTACTGTGTCAGATGCTGGCTTGTTATTTAGTGCTTGGATGATTGCCTTGATGAGAGAATTCATTTTTCCCTGAAACATATTTTCTTTTTGGTTCCTGCTGTGGCTCCAGTGACGTGACTCCTACACAGGAGTCCATATTAATATAAAAAACAATGCACCAGCATTCAGGTTCTGACACGTTTCTTCAAAGATGGCCAATTTCCATAATATTGCTTCCTCCATCAGCTCCCCACTTTGCTCCCTACCACAGGGCACTGACCCAAAGTAGCTTACGCTTGTTACCATACAAAGAATCAGCCAAACCGATCTACCACTTGCTGACCTCTGAGGGGAGAGATCCCATCCCTCTTCCTCTTCCTACATGCTGCTCTCTCCCTCTCTCTTGCTGTGATGTTCTGCTCTCATCTGACTGCAGGATGCAGCCTGCTAATCCAGCAGGTCTTCAACCCAAGTTTAGAAAATAAAAGACACTTTACTGATTCAGTTGATGAGTTCGGCTGGGTTGCACAAAAACCAAGAGGGAGTGGGAAAGCCTGCCTAGGCAAGAGCAGAGGATGAGAATAAGGAATGAGTAGGAAGTTTGTAATGGCACAAAAGAAGTTAAGATCAGCTTACATACACAGATGTTTAGTAGTGGAGCCCATAGCTGACAGAATACATTGACTCTAATGATAAAAGCTGATTTAGGAAGAAAGTAATACAACAAAGAGAATGAGAAATGAGAAATAAATGAGAAATGAAAAGGAAAACTCTCCCCAGTGGCCTGCTGGGAGGAGCAGGGAGAGGATCCCCAGAAGAGCTCTGGGTGTTTCTCCAGTGCACTGGGTGACAATGAAGAAGTTTTTTAACTTTGTTTTCCCATAGTGCTATACACTTTTCATCAGGACCTGATCTAACCCTCCCATTGTTTGCTCCCATTCATGATGCTATTAGCACTGATTGGGATATGTGAATTAGCTTTCAGTGATGTGTATTTATTGCTTGTTAAGCTTGGGTGTGCCTATATTACTGATTAATATTTATTGAGTACTTAAATGACTATTATCTACATTGTTGTGCACAGTGTTTCAGTTCTCTCTAATAAACTAAAATCTACAGAGTGAGATAAGGAAGCAAGGGGAATGAAGGGTTGTTCTTAGACCAGTGATAAGTGCTTCCCATGAGAGTCCATCACTATCACGGCTTGCAGGTGCAAGGCTGTGACAATATAAGAACAAGAGCATGAGAAGAATAAAGGAAAAATAATGCAACAGAGTCTCTGAAAACACTGTCTCAGCAATGTAGGTAAAGCTTACAGGGTTGCAGGTAGTAGTTCCATAGCATCACTAGGACATGGTGGTACTTAAGGCACTGCACAACATTTGTTACCATTTTCTACATAGATCTACCTTACTATATATTTTCTCTGCTGGTGTGAGACTATTTTTTTTTAACAGGCCAGGTTTCACACTTTTTGTTTGTTATTTTTAAAAAGCAACTTTAGATTTTGTGAAGTCTTCACCCAAGACTTTCAGAATTATTATTGATATTGTAACTTATATTGCTTTATACCATTGTGAACAATATATGTAACAACCTTATTTTTTATTATTTATACATATAGGGAAGTCTGAAATTGAGTGATTTTCCTACACCACAGTATAATCCAAGCGGTCAGACTCCCATTTCATTCACCTTATTTTGTTAGAATAAAAACAGCAACGAAAAGCTATAAATTTATTTTCTCTTTCCTTTTAAGAATGTCCTCTTAAGGAAATAGTTCTGAAGTACCTCACATACAGACACTCTTTGCCCTTTATTTGCAAGAGGGAATGACATGGGCAAGGTCAGGTGCATTTACTGAGAGTTTAGAACTTACCTATGTGTACATAGTACTGAAGTGTTCTTCTGAATTCCTTTGTGGCATATTTACTGACGTTACCTACTTGCTGTGTTTTTAAGAGAGTGTTCAGTCTAGCTTAGACATGAAGGAATGGAGTCCCCATAGGCTTCCCGTATGATATATATAAGTCCTTATTCTGATTAACCCTTTGGAAGATGTCACTTCCCACTGTTCCTGTGGAGATGGGGCTCCTAACACTGACACTGAGATTTAGTTGGCTAAAGGAGAGGTTGTTAACACCATTTTGGTATTGTGGCCACCAAAGTTGTAAAACTTTTTGAAACAAAGGCATTTTTGCTGGTGTAAACAATGCTGCAGGTTAAGTTCTCCAGTCGATTTACAGTCTTTCTGAATACTTTTTCACGTTCAAAATAGTATCTAGAACAGCAAAACAACTTCCAAATTTATAGCATTGGGTCACATAGGAAATGTGGTAGTATAATTGGGTTGTCATTTACAGCTTTCTTCTACTTTTGATGTTTTCAGTGAGCATAACTTATAGAGCCTTGCACAGTTTATGCTAAAAAGTTTTTTGTGTGTCTACTTTTAGTATTTTTCTCTATGTTTGCTCAGTGCCACCTCTACTTGATAAGACAGAGGACAAATCCATGGTGTGAACACCAGGTTTTCTACAAACAGTTTCAAAACCCTCTGATTATATAAGATTTTTCTTTCTGGCATAAAAATTTCGCAATCATTAACAAGTATCTGCTGCCATTTGGTTAAGGCATCCTCAGTCACTTGCTTTAGATTGGGCTTTGGTAAGACAAAGCAAGACTTCCAACTATGTGCCATAATAGCACTGGCATTTGATTGCAACATCTTTGTATTTTGTTCCTGTGGACCAAAAATAGTGTTGACATTGTCTTGCAAGTATAGTGGCAAATTATTATTTTTTTTTTTCCATGAAAAATTTTGGACCAGTAAGAGGAATTTAGTTGAAATATGAGATGTAATTTGTATGTTTTGAACAAGAAAACTGACAGAAAATTTACTTGGTTCCCTAACAATGTTGATTAACTGCAGAATAGTTAATAGATAACATTTTTCTGGGTTATAGGAGACTTAGGTCTTGGACTAATTCCTGAATACTGGTCTAGTGTTCTGATGTGAGTCGTTTTCTCATGTAAGTAATTTTTTTATTCAGGCAGCTTTTTGGGGGATGGGAGGGTGGCAAGTGGAATTGGTTTTGTTCCACAAGAAAATGAAAATAACATTTGCTATAGAAATGCCAAAGTTTCATGTGTTACTTAGCCTCTTTATTTCCCTTAAAAAAAGAACTAGACATAAAACAAAACAAGAACACTTAAAAAGGCCTAGTTTTCTGAGGAACTGATTATACTTAATGCCTTGCATGATTCTGTTGTGCTGCTTCTTGTCTGCATCGTTGAAGATCTGAGGTTGAATTCAGGGAAACTTTTGATAAAGGTCTTTTCCTGTGCCTGATTTTCTTTTACTGAGACAATAAGTCATCCAAATTATTTTGTTTTTCTTCTGAGGTAACCAAAAATCTGATGATTTTACTGCCTATTTATATCTGTTTTTCTTACTGCAAGGAAGTTCTGGACACTCTGAACTTCCCAGACCATATTTCATCTCCAGCTAAAATCTGGATCTTTCTCCAGATTAACTATTTTATGCCAGTGTTCTCCTCAAGCCTTTCAGGTTCCCATAACAGCTTCTTCCCTGTTTATTAGGATCTTTCCATAAATCAGTAGATCTAAGCTCAGGTGTTCCCCCTCTATTCTATACCAATCATTCAGGAGGTGCTGACTGAGAGGTGGCTGTGCACTTTAGCTTCATTATAAGAAGTAGTTGCCTATGTCTACTTCAGACATCTACTTTACTTTTCTATTAAGGTTACTCTGCTTTTTTATTCAACCACAACTTTTCCATATCATTTTTCCCTCTGGATTTTTTTGAAGATCATTCTCAGCTGGGAAACCCACTACAAGATGGTCTGGTCTCTTTTGAATGTGATAACCTAACCACATCACCACCTGTAACTTCACAACATTCCCTTCCGCTCCAAAAAGAAGTTTTATTCACAGGTTTTGCAGAGGAGTACATCATCAGTGAGCCTTATCTTGAGATTCTTGGAATTATTTTGATTTAGGAGGAAACCACATTTCAGAAAGGTTAACTGTCATTCTTTGTTATGGTAAATAGCTCAGTATAAATTTCTATGTTTTCTGGAAATGATATTCCCTGGACACTGCTCACCAGTTTCTAAGTCATCTTTTGACATAATTTATGTCAATTTGCCAGAAGAACATTCTTTGAACACAAGTTCTTTTCCACAACATCATTTTAGATTATCATTGCTTCTATAAGAACACTGCATGCAGAAATCCTTGCAGTTTACAGATAACTCATTTCACTGGAGCAGGTACATAGGAGTCTGCTTCCTCACCCCTTTAAAACTAACTGAAGATTTTCCTTTAGTTTCAGGGAGTGAGAGAGGAGTGTGTAAACTGCAAAGGCTCCAAGTGGTTGCTTTTAGCCATAGAGTCCTGGTACTGTATTGACACCTTAATATTGCAGTATAATAATTATAGAGAGAATTCAGTACAGTAGAAGTCACCACAAGCTGGCATGAAATTGTTATGGGAGTTGTAGACAATTGTTAAAGTGATCATGAACACCCCAGAAATGATGTGTATAAGCCAGCCTGCATGAAAAACATCTCTGAGCTTCTTTGAGAAAAAAACTTCAGGATAGTATAGTGCTTATATGAAATGATGTATTTTTCTTCAGAGAATACAACAGTAACACATGGATTATGTGATACTTGAACAGCCAGTGTTTTTGATGAGAGAAAGGTCTGGATATTGTTATTTGGGTATCCTACATGTGGAAATTAAAATTGTATACAAAAATTGTGTGTTGTCACCTTGTGCAGGGCCAGATAGATGCATCTGTGATAGCGATTGGTGAAAAGCTGAGTTGACCACTGTGGACAGCAACTGCTGCACTAAGCAGATGGCGCTGAGGAAGGATGACTGTTGTCCCTTTTCCCTTCACGTTAAATCCAGACCTGGGTCTGGGTCTGTTCTAAGGATAGATCATTCTGTATAGATGAGGAACAGTGATATCAGATGCCCTACTGCTGCCAGAGGAGAATTAGTACATTTATGACATGTGCCTCACAGCTTAAGAGTGGGAAAATAAATATTTCATTGCAACCTTGATTAAGCATTAAATCCAGCATCTGCTGGATTTAAATTGCTGTTACACTTGTTGTATGTGTAATAAGAACGTGTAATACCAGGTAAGTATTTAAAAAAAAAAAAAAAAGATGAAAAAAGGATATCCTAGACCAGTTAATATTTCTTTCTGAGGAAAAGATGTAGATATCTGCTTCTAGTGGAGTTTAATTTTGAAGAACCTCAAAGTCATCTCTGCTAAATATTCCTCTCCTTTACTCTAGTTCATCCAGTACAATTGTACTGGTTCTTTATCTGAAGGGTGCTCTGTGATGATAAGTTAGCAGTAACAGAGTTGCTACCATGTTGAACAAAATCCTTTCCAGCCCTTGCACATTAGAGTTTAGGTAGATGCAAATAAGAAAGAGATCAGAAAAGAAGTGAAAATAGGAGCATATGCAAAGATTTTGAATGGAGGAGCAAATCTTTTTTTTTTTTTTCTCTCCCTATCTAGGAGTCTAGGACCCCATCTCAGCATGAGGGCTTTTTGGAGGACTGGTGCTTTTTGGTTTTTGTTTATTTATTTATTAGTTTGTTGGTTTTCCTCCTTGGGTGGGATACCGCCTGGCTCTTTAATGTGCATTGTCCTAGGAATAAGTACTTTCTTTGGTTCCTGAAGACAGCTGCAGACATTATTCTAGTATTGACCTGATGCAGTAACGGCACTGAAGACTAGGTTTGAGATTGTTAAGCACTGAGTCTTTTAAATGGTTTGTTGATCTGTGTGTTTCAACAAGACTGGAAGATGCTTTAACATCTTGATGCTCATTTTGTCTGAATCTTTTTGTGCTGAACTGCATTACAGATTAACTCTTTCTGTAGCTGTAAGTATTGTATATAATGAAGCATTTTCACTGTCAGACTAAATATGATTGTAAATGCAAAGTGAAAGTTTGATTTCTCACTTGCTGAATTCAGAACTCTACATATAGCAATTAATTTTGGTTATGCAGTATAAATGGGAGCTATGGCAGCTCACCCTTGCACTGAGTCCATAGAGCTAGGTACTTCAAATATTGTTTCTTTTATTCTGAGTTTCTAAATGTTACCCAATTTTATGAATATATTTCCTTGCAAACTCAGCCTTTATTTGAAATGACGTGGCCAATTAAATCAATTATACAGCTTACAGTGATGGGTCCTTTGTTCATCAGTCCATACATATAGTTTATTATGCAATATTTCTACCCTTTACTCCTGTAAATTCATTGGAATATGCTTTTTTATATATATATATATATATATTTAATGTATTTTTTAGCAAAGAGTGGAGAGAAGTACCAGTATAAACAACTAACTTTCTGACTCATCTAGATCTGGATAAATCTTAACCATACATTAGCGACCCAATTAACTTCACTGAGATTTTCAAGAGAAACTTTAATATTTGGAAATGTATGCATTTTAAAAACATTTTAGTCTCAGTCAGATTCAAAATATAGTAGCTGGTAAATGAGCTTGAACTCTAATTAAACTCACTTGCATTTAAATGTGCTGACATAAAACTAAATGTTTTCATATATTATTTTTAATCACTCAGGTATACTTAACTGTTAATGTGATCATGTTCTCAGTAGCGCTATGAGAAAAGGGTGAGACTTCTCTTATTAAGTTGCCTCTGGAGAAACTGTGGAATCAAACCTATGTGTAGTAACTCCATTCCCCCGGAATAATTATGGACTGTTCTCCATTCTATAGAGTACCTATGTGAGTCACTTGTTAATGCATGCAACTTCCCTCATTGCTAGGGATTTTTTCCTTTTGTTATTTTTTCATCCTTTTTAATTCATAAATAATTTAATATTTAGAATTAGAATGGTGGTTGGCTGTGCTCGGTTGCACAAGAAGTTAGACAGATGTTCTCTCTACTCCTAAATAGGAAGACTTGCAGAAACCATCTGGACTTTGATTGAAAAGAGCAATTACAAGAACTGGGGAAGTACAGAGATGAGATTTATAGCAGACACAGCTACACTATTAAAGCAAAACCCTTTTGTCATTTTTTTTCTAAATAAGACGACAGTAAGATTTATCAAGGGAGTGCTGAGTTTAAATGTAACATGGTGTCATTACAAACAGTCAGATAAATTGTGCACATTAATTATGAAGTGGAGAATTGAATAATAACCTTTTCCTTTAATTATCTCAATTTTAAAACACTGTCATGGGATTTTTAACGAACCTTTCTCTCTGGATTCTATGGCACATGATATAAATTTGTTCTGTTTCTTAATTTTTGAATATCAGAATAATCGTTGAAACAGGGTAACCCTGTGTAAGCCTGTGGCTGAAGGCAGAGATAGCATGGTTCTGGTTCAGCCTGTTTAATTGTCTCTGAGTTTATGTTGTGTTTCTGGCAGAGGTTTCTGGAAACCATGAGAGTCTTCTGTTGATCAATGTCATATCTGCTTCAATATGTCCTCCTTCCAAAGCAAATGCAGGCATGCAAGCTCCTAATATTCTTCCTTCAAACTTTCATGTGAAAAAGTCATTTGATCTTTATAGAAAATGAATGTAAGTGAAAAGAAGTGTAGCTGAAATGAATCTGCTTTTAAATTGTGCTGAATACTTGTGGAATATGTCTGTAGCGTTCATGCATCTTTGCTGTCTTGCTGTTAAAAGAAAACTTTAGTGAATATTGTTGGATTTTTTTGGTGTCTAGGCTTATCGTCTCGTCTTTAACAGAAACACTTTCAAAAGCAGTCTTTATACGTCATATGCAGACTTGAATATGCAAACAAGTATTTTTATCTTAACTTAATATTTAAATACACAACTCAAATATTTTGATTTATTTTGCCCAAACTTAGAGCACTTGACAACTTCTGAGTTGAAGAGTGCTACTCGTGGTTTTGTCAAAATCTATTAGTAGGTTGTCTGCAGATTGGCAGAAGTTCTACTCTGTTGTTGCAAATTCCTTGTACTCTTCAACAGTCCAAAAGACTCACAAGTATATCTTTCTGGATAGATCTTGAATTTAGCTTGGGTTTGTTTTCTTATTTAAAAAATAAATTAAAAATCCTGCCAGTAATCTATTACTGTCTCCTGACCATCAACTCCAACCAACCCAAATGAAATAACTTAATATTCATGTTGATGTGCTGAAAGAACAATATGAAATTGAATTTCCTTTTTATTTTTTATGGAAGTGTTGCAATCTACACATGAATATATATCAAAATACAAACGCTAATAGGTTTGTATCACTCATTGCAACTTTTCTACTGTTCAAAGATAAGCATAAGTTCTGGCTTCTAGTCTATAAATTCCTAATAAGTTATTCTAAATAAAATTTCATTCTTTCTTCTCTGAATTTTAAGATCTACCTGTCACTGAAAAACATTGAACTAAATGCTGGGTTTGTTTTTTGTGTTGCACTGAACCCTGAATGATATACATTTCACCTTCATTTCTTGGTTTGTTTTTTTTTTTTTTTTGGGGGGGGGGGGGGGGGGGGGGTGTTTGGGTGTTTGTTA
>VXAA01007160.1:149897-175908 GCA_013399115.1 Anseranas semipalmata | reverse complement strand
TATGGTGCTTTATGTACATTATGAATAGCAAGTGATATTAAAGATTCCAAGTTATGAAAAGTAAATAAAATTTTAACCAGAATATTTTAAGATAAGTTTGAGAAAATTTGTTTTGTATAATAATTAGAAGTTAATTATCAGCTAAGAAATATTACTTAAGAATTCAAAGAAATACAGATGATTATTGGACAAAAAGGATGTTACTCAATCCATAAATATTACAAGGAATTGCTTCAATAAGTGATTTAAATGCTTCCTTTAGTTTACTAGTTTGGGATTAGAGATGCGTCATTCGTTATTGATTTGAACTTCAACCTCAAGAAAAACATAAAACATAATTCTGATTGTGTCTTCCTGAAGCTGATTCTTTACTGTTGTTATCAAAAAGTGCAAGATAATTAGACTTACAAACCTTATCAGACATCCGTTGATGTTATAGGAATTATTGTCTCTTATTCTAGCCAGCACTGGATTTACTTTTAGAAGTAAACTGTTTTCTGCTATGAATGTTAAGGTAGCCAAAAGTATTCTGTGTTTATTTTGATGTAAATGACAGCAGTTTGGTCATCTTAAATTTTTCGTAAAATGATATTTCCCACTCTACTCTGCGCTGGTGCAGCCTCACCTCGAGTACTGTGTGCAGTTTTGGGTGCCACAGTATAAGAAAGATATGGAACTGTTGGAAAGTGTCCAAAGGAGGGCTACTAAGATGGTGAAGGGCCTAGAGAGCAAGACATATGAGGAGTGGCTGAAGTCTCTTGGTTTGTTCAGCCTGGAGAAGAGAAGATTGAGTGGAGATCTCAAAGCCGTCTACAGCTTCTTCACGAGGGGGAGCAGAGGGGCAGGCGCTGATCTCTTCTCCCTGGTGACCAATGATAGGACCCAAGGGAACGGCCTGAACCTGCGTCAGGGGAGGTTTAGGCTAGATATCAGGAAAAGGTTCTTCACCAAAAGGGTGGTCAGGCATTGGAACAGGCTCCCCGGGGAAGTGGTCATGGCACCGAGCCTGACAGAGTTCAAGAAGCGTTTGGACTATGCTTTCTATGCTCTCTCTATGTGTCTGATCAGACACATGGTCTGATTTTGGATTGCCCTTTAGGGACCTAGGAGTTGGACTCGATGATCCTTGTGGGTCCCTTCCAACTCGGGATATTCTATGATTCTATGATTCTATATTTTTGGTGAGGTCCACTGTGTTCCTCTTTATAATAATATTCAAACACTCCTACGCTCAGAGAGCATCCTCCCTACCCTTTCTATCCTTTTACTGTTCTATGTTCTGCTTTTTGCAGTTCACAACTATAATAATAAAATTAAAAAATAATTTAAAAATGGATTTGAAATGTATAATTATATCTTAAACAATAAGAAACTAAGGAGTAAATTAATTTGATAGCTACTAATGAATTTGGGATGTACAGTTCGCAGGTTTTACACTGTAATGCCATCATTAAACTGCAGTGGAAGCATATTATTTTAATTCTTTTGGCAGTGTGAGGATTTAGTTTTGTGTTGACAGGGGAGCAGCATGTCAGTGCATGAATGGTAATGATACTTATTCCCTAGTTAGGCAAATAAAAATGACAAGCAAAGTCAAGAACTGCAGTGAAATAGAATGCATTTTTAAAGTACATATTTGGTAAAGGAAATATCTGTTTTAATTTAACAATCATTTATTGAAATATTTTAATTAGATTTGAGCAAAAAGTGAGTAACTGAAGCAGTCTTGTGAGCAAATAAATCATTTAATAAACCTCAGCATTGTCTTAAAAATAGAGAATATCAGCCATAGTGTGATATCCCTTGGGTAAATAAAGAATAATGTAGCTGAAGTTGATGGAATTTCAAGGAGCTAAAACTCTTGTGACAGTTAAGTCTGAATCAGGTTTATTTTTGCTCTGTTTTACTTTATACATTCTGTCCATCCCCTCCCCATTCATGAATAATATATCGCTATATGTGGATTATGCATAGCAACCTGATTTTTTCATTAAAATAGTTCATTTTTTCTCTTTGAATTTATGAATATTTATCAAGGGATGCTAAGTTAAGTTAGTTACTAGTATTTTCCTTAATACACACATGAATCTACATGCACATAATTCTGAAATATGAGAAGACTCTGTCTGGGAACTAGACTACTCCTGGTAGCAAGCTGTAAGGTAAACATTTCTTAATAAGCAATAGACAAAAAATAGTCTTTCCTCTCTCAATGTGAAGTGTAGACAGATTCCTCCCATAAAATTTAATTTTTTTTTTCACTTGAAGATAAGGAAACACAAGCAAAAAAATTGTATCAGAACTTCATATATTATTTGGAAAGGGTCTCTGTGCTAGTTGAAAAAGACCTTACAGTGCTAGAGCTGTAGATGTAAGCTGAGGATGAGGTCCTAAGGCACAAAACCTTCAAAGACACTTCCACAAGGGATAAAAATGAACCATTAAGCTGCAAAATATACTTAAAGATTTGAACTCAAATTAGATTTATATTAGATTTTTTTACTGATTGACGTCCATGTCAAAATACCATTCTTGAATTTATAATATGTTAATTGCATTTTAAATACACTTTAAAAGTATAAAATGCATTAAGGTGTCACAGAGTTGTGTTCTTATGTGCCTGTTTCATATGAGAAAGTTATGGTGGGGCTCCGGAAAACAGCTGGCAGTGCTTTTGAATAAAATAATTTCCCCCTCACAAAATAAATAAATAAATAAAGTCTAGTGAGGGAACAAGGACAAAAGAGTTCATGTAACCACAGACTGTCCCTCAACTCTACTTTTAAGGATTCCCTTGCAAAATTATCTGAAAAAAAATTAGTTTAAGTTTTGACAAAGTCATCTTTAGACTATTGAGAGCAGAGAGAGATTAGCTTTTTTTTTGTTCTTTAAGCTAATCTAGCTGTGTCTGAGAGGAATCCAAGTGGCAGCATAATGTAGCATCTTTGAAACTTCTCCAGAGCTTCCATGTTCATCACCAGTCTTTGCTCAAGTGTTCTTTAGGTGCACCATCTTGGACTCAGGTATTGTAAATTATTAAGGATGTAATGGGGCAAGATGGTACATGAGAAACCATCAAATGAGGGTACCCTCTGGACTGTTAGACATGATTTTGTTTCTGTCTAATGGTCTGGAATGGAAAACAGAAAGTTTCAGTCATGTCTGCAGGCAGCTGGGGCTTTGTATGCCAAGTTGTGCCTTTCTACAAAACCAAAGCAAGTATTATGTCAAATTACATAGAATTCAGACTGTAATTTATGTTTTACTTTTTGTGTTCTTCTACAGATAGTAACTTCATCCTTGCAAATGCTCAGGTGGCTAAGGGATTCCCTATTGTTTACTGCTCAGATGGCTTCTGTGAGCTTGCTGGATTTGCAAGAACTGAAGTCATGCAGAAGAGCTGCAGCTGTAAATTTTTACTTGGTGCTGAAACAAATGAGCAGATGATTCTTCAGATTGAGAAATCATTGGAGGAAAAGGTAGAATTCAAAGGAGAAATCATGTTTTATAAGAAGAACGGTAAGTTTTTTTCCTGTTTTCTATTAGTCTCGAAAAATGAAACTTAGCATTAACCTGTATAGTATATAGTATGGATTTCTATTTAATTATTTTCTATTTCTATAATCAGACCTACAGGAACAGATTTAAGTACTTTTGGGTACACATTGAGACTATGTTTATATTAGTGTTACTGGTTTTACATAGCTATCTGACAAGTTATAAAGCTGTGTAGAAGGAAAAATTCAGGGTCCTAAACTGCATTGTGAGACCCTGTGATATCAGCACTTAGTATGACACTGCATTTTCTGTTTTTTCTTATACTGACATCCTGACCCCTTATTGATGAAAATGTAATTCAAAAATTAAGGTAGGCAGCGGGTATGTCAAATTTTCAATCTAATCAGTAAAATGCTTAGAGTTTTGAATGATCCAAGTGGCTCATTCTCCGCAGCCACTGTATACAATCACAATAAGAATGACTTTTAAAAATGGGTAAGTACTCTATGTAGAGTTTATTTTTTTCAGGAAGGTTATTCCATAAAACTAGCTTCTCCTCTGTAAATCAAGTCTGAATGTAGGGAAAAATGATCTTAACCCAGAAACATGAAGGCTGGTTTTGTCCAGTATTGTATAATGATGACTAGGCACTGTGAGATAAGATTTCAATGTATTTAAATGAAAGAAGTAAAGCTAATGTATTCATTTCACTGGCTTGGTCCTGCAAGATAAATTGTGACTCCTTTGCACTATGAAGGATGTTTCAAACCATCAATAGCTATGATTAATGCAGGTAAAGGAAATTGCAGATCAATTTGCTTGGCAATTAAGCTTCTGAAACACAGAAAATAGGTAAAGAGAAATTGTTTAGGATAAAAGAATTAAAGAATTCCCACGATTCATTCTACTTGCATCCCTGTGTGTAATTTGAATGGAAGCTATTCCAAGACTACTTCTGAGCATGAATAAATTTCCCTGACTCTCTATTGTATTGTTCATTTTCATGTATTTCTGTACCATTGCGAAGCAGAAATGAGTAGGTATTAAAATTACATGAGATTGTTCTTGAATAAAAGGAAAATTTATCTTAAAAAAAAATTTTTTTTTTTCAACAGAGCTTCATAGTACAGATACTGAATGTGGTATATCATCTATTTTAGCAAATGTTTTGAGAGTTTTTTTCATAAGAAAATTTGAACCTCTAAAGTAATTAAAAAAAGAAAAAGAAAAACAAAGGAAAAACAAAACAAACAAACAAAAAAGGAAGTCTGTGTTACGGACAAATGTTTTAACAATATTTTAAGACATAGAACTTTGGGACTAATGGACCCGAAATGAATGTGTGGCTACCTTGAAGTTTACCTGATGGCGAAAATACCTGTTAAAGGGTTTAGTACCCAGTGTAATGCTGGGAAGAGAGATCAGTTGGAAACAAGTAACTAGTAAGGTCTGATTGTCATAGAGTAATATTTAGTGTCCTGTTATGACTTTAAGGTATCATATGAAACTAGGTGTCTGGCTTTAGTCCACTATTCAGGAGTACAGTCTTACTCGGTATGCCTAGCTACAAGACCAAATAAATGCTTTCAGAGATAACTTCAGGCACAGAAGTTCAGCTTCAGGGATAATTCTGAGCTCACAGAATTGACTGAAACATCCCTCAGCATACCTCTTACAAGCTTAAGAATGAGCAAAACACGAGGATAAGAAATTACTATGAGGGAAATGTAGTGTGAACAAAATAACTTAGTTTCTTTCTTCTTGATATGATCTAAAATTCAGAGGCTAGAAATTTGTAATTAATAATAGTTCTTTTTGTTTGGTTGGTTGGTTTTTTCCCCATGTGTATCTCATTGTATTGGAAAGAAATTCAAACTTCCAAAACTGAATATGTGTTGATTTTTTTTTAATAAACATATTTTTTCATCTTTTAGAGTTTGATTTAAACTCAATTTAAAATTGATTTAGTTTTTATCATTAAATTAGACTGTTCATTCTACACAAGTAGTGATTCAAGTTGGAGACTTAAAGCCCTTACTAGTTTTGATCTAAATTTAGTAAGTTTAAGTATGGGGCCTTTCACAGTTATTTAACTACCATCTAGAAATTCCAATAGCAACTCTGCTCAGAAATTGTTCAGTAAAGGAGTGATTGTTGTAACTAATCCACCATCCCACATGCAATTTCATGGGAATTCCAGACTGCCCTGAGCTTACACTCACAGCAGTGAGCAAAACCAACATGATGCAAGGAGTTGGGTAGGGAGCTGAGTAATGTGGATTTGTTCTCTGTGGTAAGAAATGCAGAATTTTATTGTATTGGTCATTTGGTTTTGGATCACAATAGAAAGGTGATCTTCACCAGTTGTACTCTCACCTAACTAGAAAACAATCCTCCTGGAATGACTAAAAGTGGATAGGAACTTTTCTCTATGTGTGCTCTCCTTTTGTCATTCTAACAAATCTTCACAATAGCATAAAATGGTTGTACCGTACTGGCTAATTTCTGTCATGTTAGTACAGAATGGAACTGTGGCAGCTGTTTCAGAGCAAGATGTCTTTCAGAAATCCCATTCAAAATATACTTTTTAACATATTCAGTATTTATTTCAGTTCCTCAGTCAGTTTCTATTTTTGTTGTTGTTGTTAGAGTTGTAGTGCTTTTTTGAAGACAAACAGAAAAAGTGACTATTAAAATACAAGGAATTTTATGATTGTTGCCTTCTTCAGAAAGTTTTAAAATGAAGTATCATAGAAGTTGCTTTTTTAATTTTTTTTTCTCTTACTACACTTTCTTCAAAACATCTGCAACATATTAAGTTGTCAATTACGATAATGGAGATGCAAAATAACCTTTCTGAATTCAAGTGACTTGTGAGAGAACTCACTTCATGGATCTCCTTTTTGGAGTAATCTGACAGCAGATGGACACTTCACTGAAGAACTACATTTAGACAATCCCTTCTTTTTCTCCCTGGCAGACCACTGAAAAAAATTATCAGCAGTAAGTACATATATTTAAATAAGGTCTTCATGATCCCCCCGACTGAAGTATGAACAAGGAGCAGATTGGATTTTTTCCTTTTCTGTTGCAGCCTAAGAGGATGCTGCAATAAGCCTTATAATCACTGACTTAGTCCCGTGTAAGCTCTCCATCTTCAATTGCTGAGAAGGTCGTACCTTGGCTCCCTTATGACCCCATCAGTCTCATTTCCTATGTCTCAAAAATCAGTCTGTAGTCTTTAAAAAGGGGTCTGTTCTTACACACACACTCTTATGGCCTGCAACCTTCCTTCATGGAAAGGAAATTGGCCTCTTCTTGTGAATGTGTAAAACACTACATAATCGGCAATGTCCACTTTTGATTTAAGGACTTTTGAGAGATTTTTGTGTGGTGTCCATTGTGCCCGTGCCCTGCCTCCCCTGCCCCCAGCCAGCAACAGGGCTGGCATTTGTGGATAATTAAAAGTCCCTGCTGTAAGAGTAATGGAGCGAGTAGGTGTTGCTGGGACCACCATTATGAGCTGCCTCAGGACTTGACTGCATGCGGAGTTAGCTTCATCATGGGGACTTATGGGAGACTTTGCCATCTTCTACCTGTAAACTAATTTAAACATTTTCTGAGGTATGTATTAGGCATGTGCCTTCTAGTTTTTGGCCCCTAAAAGTCTGGTAAATAACTTTTAAAGTCAAGGAGGCATGAAACAGTTATTTTTTCAATTCTTTAATTCCAAGAGTCAGTGTGATTAAAGCAAGGTAATTTTTCTCTACTTACCAGTTTTTCAAAAATTTTGTATCCTTAATTGAAAGTATTATTAATATAATATGATATATTAATAATATATTGATATATAACACCAAAGTATTATATATTTTATATATAAATATATAATATGAAAGTATTATTTCAGATGAGTGGAATAGGAGTGGAGAAATGGTGAAAGCCAGAACATCTCACTGAGTTACTGGACACCACTAGGCAAAAGACAATTTGAAGTCTAGGGTGTAACAGCGTTCTCAGATGAGCAGCAATAACAGCTACAGGCAAATGAAATAAGCCTCAAGCCATAAGACATTGCTTGTAGCCTTTGCCATGGATGCACTTAAATAATGTTGCTACAGGAGATCAAAGACTCCATACATTATTTGCAGTCAGTGTGTGACTTGCGTAAAGCAAACAATGCCTTTTTTTTTTTTTTTGAAGATCTAAGAAGATTGTAATTTTTTTTTTTTTAAATTAAAGAAAATTTAATAAATATTAAAGAAGTTTGAGGAAAGATTCTTAAAGATTTTCTTTTCCACAAAAAGTATTTTGCTCTTTGCAGAAATTGTATCCCCTTTTTCCATAAAATACTACTTTAAAGGTTGTCTGAAAATATCCTGTAGCATTTTGAAGCATAGGAGTTACATGGTATGTTTTTAACATGAACTAACTCTCTGCTTTAGCAACTCCTGAATTGTTCCGGGAAACATTAAGCGTGGCAGCTACAGGAGAGACATTTATTAGAATTTTCCAGTTGAAGAAAATTAAAATTTTCCATACAGAAACATCAATTTTCTAGTGATGCCTTGTTACTAACGTACAGGAAGTCCCTTGAGAAGTTGTTTGGCCAGAGAGTTCATAAAAATGTGACCTCACTGCTGCTCTACCTTAAGAATGTAGACTAAAAATAAGAAGTTAGAATCATTTGTGGTTGATTTGCTCACTTTATCTAAATTATAGTACTAAATACAGGAGGAGTGGAGGGAAATAAAGAAAGCAAGTAATGTTGAAAAATGAATCTGATGGTAATATCTAAGTGCATTTATATGACCCATAAGCAATAGCTTGTATCTTTAGAAAAGTATCTTTTTTTTTTTTTTCATCCATATAGCTCAATAACAAAGTGTTAAGAAGTATCAGTGCTCATGAGGAAGTCTTTCTTTTAAAAAGCACTATACTTGTGTGTGTAGACTAAACACATGTCCTTATTTTCTTCTGTTTTCATACAACAGGAAATATTTTAGCTTCTTTTCTCTGCAAACACTTCATTTTTCAAAATGTAACATAGTCTTGAAGTATGTAGACACTTCAGAAACAGTCCCAGCTTCTACTGTGAGAGCAGCAAAAGGGGAAGATGGGGCAGTTGTTTGCTCCTCTGGAGAGCCCTGGCTCAAACTCTGCAGAGTTTTGGGTGAAACAGTCAGTGAAAGTCTGCAAGGAGACAAAACAAGGGGATGAACTTCAGTTAAAAGATTAAAAAAAAAAAAAAAAAGAAGAAAAGAAAAAGGCAGTAAAATCCCCTGTGTGCAATGTGATCTGAAGCATCTGAGATCTTTTGCTATGATTTAATGAGACTTCAACAAGAAGTTGCTTACTGCTGCTTACTAACTGGCGGTGCTGAGACTTTATTCTGATGGCAATCATGGTGACATGGGCTAATAGCTTCTTTCAAAAGCAACATGATTTATTAAAAGCATAATTCACTGGGAAAAGATTTGTTCTCCTAGAAGCACACTGATAAGTAAATAAATCCATATAAGAGTTTCCTGCTGCTTATTGCATTGTTACAATGTGATAGCCTTTTCATTGTTTACAGATGCTTACAGATTAGTGTTTCCATACAGGCACCCTGGGCTTCCAGCTGCACTTACTGTGAATGGTTATGCTGTACGCACTTCTTATTTTTTAAGATATATTTAATTATGCTACATTTTGCACATGCATTTTAAGAAGAGATGTAGGTATTTATTTTGCTGTGGGATGCTGGGATCAGAACAGTTACTCTATATTTCAGATTTTCTAATGGTTTTATGGTCACGCTGAGGATGATGATATAGGCTATGCTTTCTTTTTTACAAGGTTTTAAATCAGGCTTTCAGTAAAAGTTGAATTCTGTCCCCATGCTTCAATATGAGTTAGGCTGTTTTTTGGTTAAAGAAAGGACAAAGTACCATTTCTCCTGATGATCACCTGCCTCCTTTCTGCTGACGTTTGCTTAATTTTCTCATGGACCTCAAATCCCTTTACTGGATCATGCTTCAGAATGTAATTACTATCTCTAGCACTGACAATTGCAATGAGTTCTTGCAGTAGCTCCACAGTTTTTTGGAAGAGCAGCAGGAGGTTCATGATAGCACTGTCTATTGAGCCCTGTGTGAGTCGACACAGGCAGGCAGCAGGAACAACCACAAACTCATGGCTAAAATGCAAAGAGTAGATTTATTCTCGTTACCTCACCAACCAGGGGATCCCCGAAGCAACACACGGGCAGAGGCACACAGGTGAAGGCACGTGAGCGAAGGCACGTGAGTGGGGATGCAGAAACCACTAAGCAGGGTCCATGCTAGGGGATCACCGGCCTGCTGTTTTCACCTGTTTTTATCAAGAGTTCGCGCAAGCGCAGTTTTCACCACCATGTTGCGATCCTCACTGTGCTTCTGTGATCTTCTCTGTATCAAGGCTGGGAGCTCAAGCACATCTGATAGGGTGCCTCTGAGTCTAACAAACACCTATGTTATCTTTGTACAGATGTGCTACTTGCTAAACACACAGGGCAAAAACAGCAATGAGTACAATTTATGTGCTCTTCTACAGTACTACTCCCCAGACTTTACATATTCCCAGCTGCAAGGTCACTTGAGCGTATTTACACTCCTCCTCACCAGTCTCCTGTTCTCATCCCATCCTCCTCACCAATCTTTTGCTTTTAACCCATTCCTCCCAACAAGCCCTCTTACCGATTTGATTTGGAAAATTGCAAAAGCAGTGTGATTTTATAGATTTATATGTGATTAAGTAATGAAAATGTTAAAACCTACTATTTTCCAGCTGGCAGGGTTGCTGTAATTCTTCTCAATGGAAAGGCTCAGAGTCTGTTTGCAGCATGTGCTCACATGGATTCAAATGGTGAACTGGGAAGATTAATCCTCTCTACAGCATTACATAATTTTTCAGTGCGTGTTTAAAAACCCTCTGCACAAACCCATAAACCCGACTGGAGGGCGATATCAATCCAGATTCATGACACAAACCCTTATCAGGTCCCAGCCTTAGCCCGTTCCTCCCAGAAAGGTGCTGGTGAGAAGAAAGTGAAGGACAGGTTAAAATTCTTGAATTATGGGCTCAACAGAATCCTCAAACTTGCTTGAAACTGCTGATGAATATTTACAGATAAAACTAAAATATTAGACATTAACTATAGAGTCACTGATATACATGTTAAACAAAAAACGATCTCTGACCTTACCTTATGGAAAAAGTGATGGAAAATAAATGATCAATTTCTATAATGGAGCTTTGCAACATGAGTGGACAGCTAGCTAGCAGAATCCCCCTTTCTCCAAGTAACATTTGTTGAAAGTATTATGAATAAGCATGAAGCTGCAAACAGCATTTCTCCCAGCTTTGGGAGGCCTACCGTTCTGTAGACTTTGTCCCTTTTGTTCCTAGGAGGTGCCATAAGCAGAGACACCAGAACCATGATCATGAAAATGTCTTGAACAAAAATACTTTTATTTATGTTTTTCTGTGTCATTATTTGGAACTGCAAAAGTGGAAAACTTTCCAGTACTGGTGTTCTGTTTTGGTATTGCTGTCTTTGTTCCCAAGAAACAATAAATTCTGTGTCACCTCTGAAATTTCTTTTTAAAAGAATAAAATAATAAGCACAAAAGCATGATAACTTCATTTGAAAACATTGTTGTTTTCAGATCAATGTAGGCTACACTTCCTCCTGTTGCTGACATATCAGACACAATTTCAAGAATATTGGGTAGCTTACAGAGAGAAACTGAGAGAATTGGGGGAAAAAGGTGTGTATAAATTCATGTTTTTTCATGTATGTATACATATGCATACATACATGTATATAAGAAGTCATCTTGGCTTAAGAAAATTTGTTGCTTTTTTGCATTTTTTTTTCCAAGGGATGAAAGTACACCCCTCAATATACTAAAAAATCATATCTGCTGCTGTGATTAAATCTACATTTTGAACAAGGAACTCTTAAAATCCTGAAGGAATAAACACTATAGGCTGTAAATACAGTTCTAACAATAGATTTCAAAAATGCAGTAATCAAGGGAAAGTAGACTTTGCTCATTTCGGGATTGTGCAACTCAAAATGATGAAAAAAGCTGTTATCATCTGAAGAGAGTAAAGACTAGACTGCTCAGGAAGGATTGAGCATGACTTTTTACGAAACAGTCCACAGAAAATACTGAAGAAACTACATTTTACTTAGTTTTTTGTTTTTGTAGTACACTGGGTAAATATAGTCTATGGTTAGACATATAATTACTATCAAATAAGGTAGTGAAAACATTTTAAGAGAATTTTTTAACTCTTTAACTATTGGATATTTAATTATATCAATAAACTGCCTCTGTTTGTACTTTCCTAGGAGTTAACTGAAAAATGCCTTGTAGTATTATGACTGTGACAGAGTAATGATCTTTGGGGGAGGAGGGAAAGTAAGTTGCAGGCTGCTAGCATTAATGAATTTGACCTGAAGCCTTTTGCATTTAAACAGAATGCATTTCTTTGACTTTACTGAGTTTTTAGATAATCCTATGTATTTTATTAATTGTTATACATGTAACCTGGTAAATGTACTACATCAGGGAAGTATTTATCTGCTTAAATGCAGTTTTCTTTTCTAATCTGGGTGGAGATAAGGAAATTAGAGCAGACAAAAAGTAACACACATCAGGATAATGAATGTCACATAGCTTTAACATGCATTACTTAGCTTCTCTGCTTTTGTTCAATGAAAACTCATATGTAACGAGGATTTCAAAATAGCGAATTTCATTAAGTAGAAAAGATAGTAGAAAGTAGTTATAAAAGGAGAGATAGAAAAGCTGAGTAAGCAAAACCCAAACGCAGATGTTCTGGAGTCTATAAATTAGTTAGCATAAAATTTATACAGCAGACTGTACTAGTGGTTGCATACAAAAGAAAAGTAAAGAGCACCAAGGTTGGAAAAGTCATGCACTCAAACTAGGAGCTGCCAGAACAGAGGCAGTCTCTGTCAACGCATTAATAAATATAGATTTTGAGGTGGCGAGGAAAATCTTTCTAACAAGGGAAATTTGCAGCAAGGCAAGGATAGGAGGCTGCTGTGTGGTGGTGTCTCCTCTTAGTGGAACATCCCTTCCCTCTCTCCATCATTGCAGTGATGGCAGAAAAATTAGACACATTGTGCAACATGACGTGAGCCATTGAGTTACCCAGCAGTAGTAGAAACATAGGATGAAGTTAGACACTGAAAAAGAGGGAGAGGGGAAATATGGAGGGGGGATTTTCATATTCTCTGATGAGATATGATAGATTTGAGTAATTTCACATGTGCTGTATTGCCTATACAGAGGGGTACAGGGACATTTTTAATGGAAGGTTCTAAATCACTACACAGCTCCACAGAATTAAAAGTTATCTACTTATTTATATTGAACCATAATTTCTACCTCATTCTTAAGGTATTTTACCTATTCTCCTTCCCTCTACCAAGTTCTTGGGATACCTCTGTATTCTGGTTTGAGACTTTGTGGAAGGGATTTAAATTGACTCTTAAAATTTGCAGGGAGAGCTACTTGCAAGCATGATCTGTTGGCCACAATTTGTTGAGCCTTCTTTCCTGCTGCAATGAGAGTGTTAGCACAACTCTCAGTGACCATATATGTCAGTTATCTGATTCTCCATATGTTAGTTTTACTCCATCTTGTTAGTTTTCTTGCAATATTGTCAGTCCAAAGACTGTCACTAGGATATAGCACACAGGCTGTCATCAACAGGAGAAGAATTCAAGGGAAAAACTGATAAATTTTGTTAGTATGTATATGTCACTTTTGCAAAATGGAGAAGAATGAGGTGCTTATTTGCTTAAAGTAGTGAAACCTTGCATTAACTGTGTTAATTGATCATTGTCAAAGTTTTGGTATTTAAAAGAGAGAAAGTACTCTAATTATAGCTGTATTTTTTCTTTCAGCTACATTCTCTTTTGTTTAGTTCGATTGCATTTTTTTTTTAAAGAATTGTTTGCTTCTTTGCACTTTGCTCTCCTCAACAAAATGTTGACACCTTGTCAAAATCACAAAACATTCAAAACAAAATGTTATCAGTGGCACTTGGAATCTAACCAAAAAGCCATCTTGGTTTCCCCAAAGTGGCATCCTGGTCTGTCAGTCATAGAGTCCACACTTTCTATGGTGGAAAAGGGGAAATAATCTGGCTAACTTCTTAAAAATAAGCTGATGCTTTCTTTTGCTAACAATTAGTAATTCTGTAAATGAAAGGAGACTGTGTTGTAAAGCTGAAGAATTAATATCAACCATGCCAACATGTTATTGCAGTTATCTATATGAACATAATTTTATGTTTGTTTTTTAAATAAGTCTTTAAATAAGGAAAAAGTGGTGTGGAGGTTTGTTGTTGTTGTTGTTTGTTTGTTTGTTTTCTCTTAAAGGCTACATTTACATCTGTTTAAAATCAAGCACTGCAATGTAAAGAAATCTGCCAGATATACGATGTCTTGTGCAGCTTAATTCTGTATTTTTATGCTGTATATCATGGTAATTATTAAATGAAGAGTGATTTTTTTATGCCACAAGACCTGTATATCTAACATGCAAGATATTTACGCTTCCTTTTTTTTGTTGCTAAGAAGGTACTTACTGCAGTTACAATATCAATTAAGCTGAGGAGATGGGTGCAGAATTTATTTATTCCATTAAAGTCTTAAATAAACCGGTCGTCAATAATGCCTCTCTCTTTCTATATTATGATACCATTGCAATACCCAGATGTCCACCAAAGGTTTCTATTCTGACTATTGTACTGGGCTTTGTCTGGGATGGGCATAGCTGAAGATCAAGTGTGTATTATTGTAAGCTGGGTCCACTTAGCTGATGAATATTAATTTATATGAATATAAACTGAGTTTGTTCCTTGGTTTAAGCGGGCCTCATTTTCTAGTGACAGGAATGCTTGGTTCTGAACATTATTGGCACTCTGATGGCAAGGTTTTGTATCAAATCTCCCTTTTAAATTCCTTGCCCTGTTGACTTTTGTTTTGATTTCAGTCTGAAGAGACTTCTAACTGTCAGAGTGAGGAAAGGTAGAAATAGAGGGTGAGAGTGTGACCATAAAGCACTATCTTTTTTATGTACATATAAAAGGTGGACTATAGCCAAATTGCTTTGTGATAAGATTATGCTTCATTTGGTCTCTTTTCTGCTTTCCTGTGATGTGCTTATATAAGCCTTGAGGATATTAAAATATATTTTAAACCTTCAGTTCATAATGCAAAAGAAAGATTAGACTCTTCCTCAAAGAGTGGTGGCTTGGAACAATAAAAGTCTGTATATAAATAAACCTCCAAAAGAAATGTCTTTGATAGACAACTCTTGGCAATACAGAAAACCTTTGTGTACACCATCTGAAGCAGGGAAGAAATTTCTTTCTCACAGATGAGTGCACTCAAAATAACTGTAACTGAATAGGGCACTACTTTTTTCAAAGAGTAGAAAGTTCTTTTGGCTTATAGCATTATATGATGTTGGCTTTCGGTAAAAGCTGTACAATTGATTGCATTGGATCAGTACATTTTTTCCAAGAACACTCATCTATAGTGAAATGTGGCACACTTCTGTTCTTAACAAAGTGCAAGCACATACTGATCTAGTCCTGACCTAAACTGGGTCGTCTCCTCTAGTGTGGAAGAGTATTTCATATTCATTTGCTCTCTTTAGAGTAATGTCAGAAACCCTGATAAGGTCAACTTTGAGCTTCCAAAGGTTGAGCGTATAAGTAGTGTCAAGACAGCAGCTCTGCCATGCTGGGCACTAACCTGGAACTCTAAGTCGGAGAAGTAGCCTATGCATGTATTGGATATGTGTTTTCTTTAGTTGTGCATATCATTTCTTAAACATATTTGCTTTGCTTAATCAAAATATTTTTACACACATTTACAGAGGAGAAAAATGAGGACAGAAAAAGAGAGAAAATATGACTGAAGAGATACAGAAAATAACATTAAATGATGACATGATGTGGAACAATTTCAGCGACTAGTGTTCACTAACAAAGAATTCAAATGCACATTGATTATGCAAAGAAGCAAATGTATTACAACATGAAACACTGAAAGTATTTGTCTCTATTTCTACTGATTGCTGATGGACAGTGTTACAATTATTTCCCTAGACATACAAATCTGTCACTTGAGATAAAGTTACCAGATCTGCTTCTTAGCATAACTGAGTTAGATTTGTATGGATGTGGCTGATGTCTCTAACTTCCTGCCTGAAACAGCCTTAATGATCTTAATGATTTATTTGTGTGTGTGTGTGTGTGTGTGTGTGTGTGTGAAAGACGTGAAACAATTTAAGAGAATAAAATATGCTTATACTTCTGGAGATTTCAACAGATGTTTAAAAGAAAAGGCAGCTATTGGTATTGTTTAGAAGAAGGAGTTGAGAACGGCTTCTTATCCAACAGAAACTACTGCTAGAATGCACAGAATGTAATTTTACAAGAAAGAACTTGAGTAGTTTAAGAGTTATAACAATATTCTGTAGATATCTGTTATTCTATTTTAAGCCAGAAAGTAAAATTGCTTAATGCTTCCCCTCTTTAAATACACCACTTCAGATGGATAGGGTTTCTGACAGTACATTTCTGACAGTAACAGCACTAAACAGTTTTTCCCAAAAGTTTTGATAGAAGGAGCTATGTCTGTACAGATATGAATTAAGAATGGAAAATTAAAAAGAAAGAAGGAAGAGTGGAAATATCTTGCTTCTGATGTCAGTTCTACCTACTTTTAAAAGGGCTTCTTTGTTTGCTTTGTCTTTACAACCTCAAAATGAGAATATTTAAACAATGTAAAGACAGTCTGTTTCTCCCGTGATTTTTCTGTCCTTACCCAATCTTCTTTCCTCCTGTTTCCAATTCTCCCTATCTCTACTCTAAAGTGGAAACTTAGTGGAAAATTCTCCTTAAGTGGAAACACTATCTGATGATTTAACCAGTAATGTTACCCTCAAAGACTGCCTCTTGGGAAGTTTGACCAGGATGGAGATGAACAGATGGATTTCCTTTGAAGCACACTTCTACACCTTCAACTGTGAAGGCTTTTCAAAAGGAAAGCTGCTGTTTCACCTCCCATGCTTACCTACAAACAGGGAACTTCCAGTTGAAAATTTAACTTAGCTGAATTGTGATCTTGGTGTGGCCAGTTCATTTTCAAGACTGCAGACTTTGGAAGAGGGAGAATAGAGGAGGAAATAACTAATCAGCTTGTTCTTACTAAGGACACCTCCAAAGATCCACTGATGGCAGTAGTGATCGAGGGAACTTTTTCTTTTTTATTTTCTGAAGGAAAGTGTACTTTTGCTTGTAAATGAATGCCAATAGTGGTATGTTCAGAATGAAAGTGACTATGGAAGCATAGAGAAATCTCAAAAAAAGGAATTTAAATCTAAAAAAGCCATGCTGTAGCAGTACTTATACAACTTATAAATAATAATAGCTTGTTGATGGTTGGAGGTAGGTAGTGTTGATACCCAAAAATTGAAAAACACACAAGCCTGGCACTGGGCTGAATTGTCACAGAATGGATGGGATTGGGATCCAGGGTGTTTGCTGAGACTATTAGCACATAGCAGCACATACCATTCATTATCTTCTGTTCCAAGCGGTCTGCATTAATGTCACATCATTAATGATGCCACTGGAATTGAACAAAATACCTTGCAAATATGACAAATGACAACCAGAAAAAAAACAAATGTTTTAAGTGGCATAATTATTTAGCATCACTGGGAAGAGAAAGGTTGGCAAAAATTAAAAATATTGTCAAACTCTGTGTTTAACTTACATCTTAGCAAGCTGACCATTATAGACAGTAAGGAAGATAGCTGATATTAATTTTACAGATGATATTTGGTGTTATAAATCTCAACTGTAAGATGCGAGGAGTCAATTCTTTCTTAGCTCACATTACTTTGAATCAAACATTTACAATTTCTATTCTAAGTCTGATTAGTTTAAATATCTTTGAATTACTGGAATGATGCTCTGACTATCAGATCTCCTCTCAAGAGATTTTAATGAGTATCAAGCCAGATGATTAAGGTAAAATGATTTTATAGTAAACCGGGAAGCTTCAGATGTCAAGTTAACCAAGTGAAAGCTATTCCAGTAAAATAAGTAACATCAGTTGAGAGTTCAAAGGAAAGCACGGTATCAGAGAAGTAAGCAGGTTCATTAAACTCTGTTAACGATCCCTGTAGATAAATTTTGCATTTAAATTAATGCCTTACTTCCAGAGAAAGCAGTATTACTGAGCTTCAACCAGTGATGCAAACAGATTTACATGAGCTGAACATCTGTGATGTCCTGACAACTGACCTCCTAAATAAGATATTTTTTTTTAGAATTACATTAGTTGTAGATTTAGTCATTCACTTTTTTTTTTTTTTTTTCCTCTCTCTGCTAAAAGACAGCTGTTTGAATTAAATTCGTTCTTTATCCTTACAGGGTCTTCATTCTGGTGCCTATTGGATATTGTTCCTATAAAGAATGAAAAAGGAGATGTTGTACTTTTTCTGGCCTCTTTCAAAGATATTACAGACACAAAAGTGAAGATTGCTGCAGAAGACAAAAAGGAAGGTTTGTGTGAATTGCAAACAACATTGATAAGAATGTAGTTTTTTGAGAGTCACAGCTATATGAACTCTCTCTCTCTTGCACACTTCAATACAGAGACCTACTAGCTTTCCAAAGAATAAATTAATATATGATCTGGAAGGATAAATAAATTATTGAAGTTCTTATTTGAAATATTTTAAATTACATATTGCTCCACAATCTATAAACATGGAATCCAGCGGACAGAGTATTTTGTCCTCAAAATTAAATTTGTTTTAATAAACAATGATTTAATTAATTTACTTTTTGGATTTTCAAAGGTAAATTTAGGAAAAGCTAGACCTCTTCAAGCATTTCTTATGTGAAGCCAATTTCAACATTGCTGGGAGATGAATGAATGCCTTTTTTCATGTTTGTCAATGAGACAAATACATGTGTTCTTTAGAAATTATTTTACCTATTGAGAATCGTGACTATTCTTGTGTCTTCTGATTTTCATCTCATTATATGAAATTATAAGACTTATTAAGTCTTTAGGATTATCCAGTAGTATAAGAAATATGTTCTTACATTTATTTTCTTCTGAAAGAAAACTACGCAAGGATTCTTTCATAAATTTGGAAAGAGATTATTTATACTATACTAACAATGCACAGCTGTCATAATTCATTTTGATGGTATAGTGTAGTGAAGTTTTGCTATATTCTGCGAGTACAAAGCAAAGACAGTGTTGGGGGATGCAAGCTGCATGGTCATCATTGATCCGCCTGTGTATCAAAGCGTGTGAACTTATTTCATATTTACATTTTTTAAAGGTATTTTGAACCTAGGCTTTAGGTTTCAGTTTTTCAGTGGCAAAGGAACTGTCTAGAAAAAGTTTATCTGTGTAGGGGAGGAATAACTTTCAGAATTCCTGTAAAATGTAATTACATTTGAACTTTCCGATCTGGAGTTTTTATGGGATTTATTTAAATTTGTTACTCTGTGATATCCATTTGACCTCTACATATCACAGAAACAACGTAGAGATGACCTTAGGACTCTTTTTCTGAACTGTATCCCTCCTAAAGCAGGGTGTAACTGTAACTGTACCCCTAAAGTAGGGTACAGTTAGGAACAATTTGTATTCACCTTTTGCTGCTCTTTAATATTAGCTTTTCAATAAAAAATATTTACAGAGAATTGTAATGCAGCTTTCTTTTATAACAGCTTAGTACTTAAAGCAGAAAATATTATGTTTCCCTGTGCTGATGAAAATTCTTAAATCAACATTTATGCTAACAATGTCTGCCTCCTCTGTACAGTTGGACAAATAATTTCACCTTTACTTTTCAAGTCCTGAATAATGGAGTTTTTTTACATTCTTCACTTTTTACACAGAACATATTTGAGAATTTCTGACTGAAAGATGGAAGAAAGGATTTGAAGTAGTACCAAGTGTATTTGCAGTTTTCCCTTACAGCTTCAACCAACTACTTCACCTTGAAGTAAAGCATTTAAAATATAAAATACATTTTACTTATTTATTTTTCTTAAGACAGAAAACCCTACACTTATGAAAGTTTTAAGAAAATAGTTTATTAAAACGTGGTGTGGGATCATAAGGAAGAGAGATTGTCTGAACATCTGTTCTCTAAAGGCTAATTATTATGAGAGATGCAAATTTTCAGGGTACACTCGCTAAGAAATCACATTTAATATGCCAGTGATCACTTGAAATAGGTGTATGACTGATTATATTTTTTTTAGCTATTGTTTATCTGTTAAACATTTTATAGCTGTATGCTTAGTTTAGGATGGAATAAAATGATCTCCAGCTTTTGATGTTAAATTTGTTTTGATGTTAAATTGTAAATCTAAAAAGATTTTAACTTGTGTTGTTACACATTTGAAAATTAATAGTCCTTCTAGATCCCAACCATGTACTGACTGGAGAACACACTCATGCAGAGCTGCATTACAGCAGCAAATGTCCATTTAGTTCTCTGCTCTGTGTTGGAGGTTTGAGGCTTTAGGAATTGCTATAAGCTCATGACTATTGACATTTGTCTGTCTAATGTGATATCAGGACTGTGCTCTAAAGAGTATACCTAGTTGTTCCTTCCCTTGTTACATTGTTAAAACCATAATTTAACTCATGGTTTTATTATAAGATACTTGTTTGCATCATAGCAACAGAAGGAAACACTTTGTGCAAGGCTTTGCCAAATACACTGTTTAATATAATTGAGATAACAAACAAGATTTAACCATTTATTCAAAATATTTGCAAGCAAGATATTTTAATTTTATGTAAATCTACCTAGCAATATAAAAATAAATTTAATGGTATATTAGTGCTTTGAATAACATTCAAGTTCTTACTACGCAGAATGATTCACTAGTCTCCAGTGGTGAACATGATCTCATCATCGTAAGGAAAGAATTCCCAGTATAATCTATTTACTATCTGAAATTTCAAGAATGCTTAACTTCTAGAAATAACTGATTCTTCTTCACTTAGCCCACAACTACTAACAGGCACTAAGGATGTACCTTATAGTAACAGAAAAGTGAGTTTGTGCTTTGTTTAAATGTACTAAAGATAAATTTTAATGTTCAGTGAGTAAAATCCACTGCACAGTGATCACATTTTTGGATTTTATTTTCACTGTTAATATTGCTAAAAAGTATTTTTACAAAGGTTAGTGAATTTGTCTTTTCAAAAACCAGGGAACCTATTAACCTCTTGCTGTAAGATAATTGCCATTAGGTACGGTTTTCTATTGGTTTTTGTGCTTAGATTATATGTATGGGAAGGAGAATTTAGATACAAAAATGCACAGTGTGAAACTTTGCTGACCATGAAGGCTTTTGTACTAATATGTTTCATTCTTTGTTTTGTCCAGAACAGACTTTTACAATTTGTATGTAGATCACTAATATTCACACTCTACCTGCCCTTAATTTCTGAACTCCTTAGAAAACTTATCTAACAAAATTCCTTCATGTTCCTTATTTCCTCAGTGTTCTCTGGACCCCTTGGCATTTCACCTACATTTTTTGGTAATGCATTCTCAGTGGTTGCACCTCCAAAAATCTTCTCCAGACTCATTCTTCCTCACGTCTTTCCTACCTTTGATACCATTTGTCTCTTCTGTAATATCTTGTTCTCCTTGTACTTTCATAGTGACTCCTTCCTGAGGTTTACCTCCTGGTTTCATGTTTTTTTTTTTTTTTTTTTTTGTTGTTTGTTTCCTTGTGGATTGTTCTTTTTTACTTTTACAGACCTCAAGAGTTGATACCCTCTTCAATTTTCTGCAGACCTTTTGTCTATTTTATCTCATCTGTTCACACATCTTCAGTTGCTCCTTTGTGCCAATGTGCCTGCAAAAGTCCACTTTTTTTGCCTGATTTCCATTTACCCAGCACAAATGTCAGATGCCGTCTGTGACCTTTTCTTTTGAATGTCTCATTTTAAATACAAATTTAACAGATTTTTTTCTTTTCTTCCTCTATATAAAAGTTTCCAGTGAAATTAATCCTATCAGCCAATGGCTAGAGAGGACTTTGTCCTGAAACTTTCATATAAGAAAAAGGGAAAAACTTGTGTATGACAGAACTTAAGAGGTGTTGTGACTCTCATTTGCCCCTTTTTTTTTTTTTAACTTAACTTACTAACTTTCCACCCCACCCCTACCTCATGCACCCTTTTTCATGGCAATGTTCTTACAGTATTGCAAAGCTGAGGCCTCTCAGTTTGCTTTCAGCATTGCATCTGTTGACTCTATGCGTAAGTTTGTTGTAGAAATACACTCCAGAATTAGTATAAAAAAATTATGTAATAGATATTAACCAGAGAATCACATGATGTTTAAGGTGGGAAGGCATCTCTGGAGAACATCTACTCCAACCTCTGTCCCCTACTCAAAGCAGTGTCAGATAGAAGAGGTTGCCCAGTACCATGTCCAGATGTGTGTTGAATATCACCAAGGATGGAGACTCCACAACTTCTCTGGGCAACATGTTCCAATATATGAGTGCCCACAAAGTAAAAAAGATTTTCCTTATATTTAAATGGAATTTCATGTATTTAGTTTGTGCCCACAGCCTTTTGTCCTTTTACTGGGCACCACTAAGAAGACTCTGACTTCCTCTTTATTTCCCCCCACCAGGTATTTATACACACTGATAAGATTCCTCCTAGGCTTTCTCTGCTCTGGGCTGATCAGTCCCAGCTCTCTCAGCCTCTCCTCATATGTCAGATGCTCCAAACACCTAATCATCTTTGTGGCCCTTTGCTGGATTCGCTGTGTTGATATGTGTCCGTGTCCGTCCTGTACAGGGGAGCCCAGACCTGAACCCAGGATTTAAGATGCATCTCTCCAGTGTTGAGGAGGATCACCTCCCTTAACCTGCTGGCAACTCTCTTTCTAATGCAACCCATGACGCTGTTAGCCTTCTTTACCCCCAGGCACATTGCTGGCCGATGCTCATCTTTGTGGTTACCAGAACATCCAGGTTTTGCCTGGCAAGCTGCTTGCCAGCTAGTAGGCCCCCACCCTGTCCTAATGCATGGGTTTATTCGCCCCCAGGTAATATGTCATTCTATTCTCCCCCTATCCTTTCTATTTGAAAGGCCTCCTTGCCAGGTTAGCCTGCCTGTTGGCAAAGATGCTCTTATCCCAGTCATAAGTGTGAATGAAAAACTGGACACCCTTTCCCGCCATGGATTAAACTTAGCTGCAGTGTTGTGGTTTAAATGGTGAGCCCTTTCTGACTTCCTATTAATTTTTTCTAAGAAAACAGATTTATTTTGATTACACATCATTTGTTGGAGGGAGAGGTTGTTCTTTTCGGTGTGCCAAAAGTGAAATACCCTGTGCCAACCATTTTGCATTCCAGATTTTTATGTAAAAAATGTCTGCTGAGGGCAAGGGTGGGCTCTTCTAAAAAATTCTGCAATGGGCAGATCGATTTATTCTATTTAATTGTTCTCAGCTACTTCTTGATTGCTCAAGGTACAGCAGTGAATATTCAGAGCACAAAATTTAGTTTTAGAGCACCTTATGCCTGTCAGGAGGCAGGGTATTCAGGGTATTTAGAAGGGGATGTACATCCACCTAGATGTACATTATTTAAAGCAGGTAGAATTGTTTCAGGATGCATGGGACACCATCCAGTTCTGTCAGTGCAGGAGGTGGGATAGAAGCATATTTTGACTCCTCTGCTCAAAGGAACTACATGTTGTGGACCAGGGGACCAGCTCAATGTGGGTTGTGATCTTTGCCCATCGGTTATTTTGCTTTCTTCTCTGACAAGACCAGACCAAATCCTCAGAGACAGGACCATCTGCTCAGCGATGTGTTGGGGAATAGAGGCTGTCTCTGAAAATGGGCAAACGATGGTCATGCAGAACCAATACTGTAAATTATTGGTGGAAACCAATTAACAGTAGAAACCATTGTTCTCCAATGACACTGTTACATCTTCTCTAGGATGACTTTGCTCCTGGCTGATCATCAAAGTAGGAGAGGTCTGAATCTCTTGCTCTCAGTAAAGAGAACCTCCTTTCCTCCTGGTCAGTGCATGAGAGTGGAAACACCTAGGGGACACATATAGAGCTGTCTTTTTGCTCCTTGTTCCTGCAGATACCTGTGAGCATATACCTTTCCACCTTTCCTATGCAAGTATGTTGTACCTGAGTCTTGAACCCTTAGAAGTATTGATCTTCATCGCCATTAGTTTAGCTTTATACCAAGTGTTAAACAAAAGTGGCAGTTCTATTCCAGCAGCTCTCAGAGAGACAAGGATATGTTCTGGAGGTGAGGGAGAAGTGTACTTTGTGGTATGTGTGGAGAGAAAGAGACCAAGAAAACATCCATTGATTCTTAAGCAAATGCGGAGGATGCAGCATGTACTCTGGAGAATATCCTGGAAGGATGAGAGAATATATGCATTAGCTACCATCCCTAGATTTTTCTTAAAAGCCAAGTTATCAAAAGATGAGTTTTGTAGGAGTTTTTTATTTATTTTGTTTTTCAGTTTGGTGGTTTCCTGTTTGTTGGAATATGATGAGGACAGAGTGGAAAATGTCTTAAGATTTTCCTTTTAGAGTTTGCTAGTTCAAACATGTAAGACTGACAGCAGACATCATGGAAGAAACCACAAATGTGTTTAGTATGTGCATTGCCAATTAGAAGAGCTCTTCAAAGTTGTGCATGTAGTATGTTGTATTTTGAGTTTTTTTGTGATAGGTAGAGGGAGTGAGCTTTGCAAAACTTTGTAAATAAGTGTCTTATTTCTATGGAAAAAATCTGAAAAGGAAGAAATATCTTTAAAGACTTTCACAGGCCTAGACATAGCCTGGTGTCTTACATTTTATTAATCAGGAGACCATGAGAACTGGAATGCATATTGCATATGTACTCTGTCTTCAGAAACGCAGGTAAGCACTTAGAGCGTTTGCAGAATTCACCTATAATTGCAGCTACACTGAATGTAGTTCATGCAGTAGCTCCTCAGAGCAACTTTGACGTCCTATAAAAACTCAGTAATAACGTCTATTAAAAGCGAGTTCTGCATGGTTGTAGCAAAGACAGTTTTATAGCTGCTAGCTGTCCATTGTACCTTGTGTAATTAAGGCTGTAAAACAGTTTTGTTTTAACACCTGTCATTTTCATATTCTGAAAATCTCATTCCTTGAGAGGAAATCAGAGAGTTTCTAGGTATTTCACTGACCATGTAAAACACAGACATTATAGTTTTTTGAACTTATATGTGTCTTAGCTTTGTGAACTAACTTTAAAAAAAGAAAGAAAGAAAGAAAGAAACACGCAAAACTGTTTTTCTCCCATGGCTTATGTTTGGACAAGTTGCCCTGACTACAAAATGTTTTTGTATACAACTGATCTGGTTCTGAATTGTAGATAAATGTATAAAGAAAACAAGTTCTTTACTCATCAAAAGACTTGCTTTCATTACAAGGTAGAAATTATTCAGGTGTTTGTATTCCTATTTTCACCTATTAAGTGAGCAAGGTTACACTGTCTTATCAACTTCTGCACAAATCATTTATTTAGTTAATATGTACAAAGATCAATGAGTGTGAAACCACCACCATTTCAGACTACAAATAACCTTTCTGAAATATTCTGTAGGACAAAATATCAGTAAGTGAAGTATGTGATTGATATGGAATTAAAGGAAAAAAACTTTATATTCAGTGAGATTGGAGCCTTAAATACCATATCCTTACACAGAAAGACACTGTCACTTGCTGAAGTCCATGGAAAGTTTCTCAATGCCTTAAATAATCGGAAATAGTTAAGTTCTAGGGCTTTTTTTTTTTAATAATTGAAATATTCTCTGTATTATTTAAATTATGTTTTTGTTCATAGTAATAAATGAGCCATAGCACTTTACCATGTTACAGGAACTAGTATTCACTGTGGGAAATATAACATGATCCAGGAAATAAAAATTATGTCAAGAAACAGCTGAAAAATAAGTGGTGACCCAGCTGTAAATTCAAGAATAAATTTTGTTCCGTAATAACTATATATGAATGCTCACTTCAGGTAAATTAGTAGATATGTTTCAAATTTAGTGGCATAGTCAAAATGACAATCATTTCCCTGGTGAGACAACTCTCTATAACTGTGTAGTAATGGGCTAGTAAATAAACTGTTTTAATGCAGTTATGAAATAGTTATTTTGGAGTTGGAATGTTTTACTTTATAAGAGATTTTATAACCTTTCAGGTAAAACCTGGGAGAAGGCAGTAGTTACTGCCTTAGTATTAACAAATGGGGAAATAGCTTAAAATCGATTTACCTTCAGAGTTCTTCTGTTGGATCTCAGTCTATTGTTAGAAGTAGCTGAAGAAAGGTGTGTCTAC
>VXAA01007160.1:123364-139872 GCA_013399115.1 Anseranas semipalmata | reverse complement strand
TTTTTTTTTTTTTTTTGAAAAAACAACTATATTGGGAGAAATGTCTGTGTGATCAAATCATTGTTTTGTCTAATTATATTTTTTTCTCTCTCTTTTCAGAACGTTTTTGTAGATAAACCAGCATTTCCAGAATACAAAGTTTCAGATGCAAAAAAATCCAAATTCATACTGTTGCATTTTAGCACTTTTAAAGCTGGCTGGGACTGGCTTATTTTACTGGCAACGTTTTATGTTGCTGTGACTGTACCTTATAATGTTTGCTTTATTGGCCATGATGAGCTGTCTACAACTCGAAGCACAACTGTCAGTGACATTGCAGTGGAAATTCTTTTTATCATTGGTAAGATATGTTTGGAGTTTGTTTGGGGTTGGATTTTTTTTTTTTTTTTACTTTAAAGGTTTACACATAATGCATAATGTAAAAGAGGAAATAATCATATGTTTTCAAGATTTTAAAGAAAATGAATTTTAGTTGTATATTTAGAGATTTTACTTGAACTTTTGATCAACTTTTGTTTTTATTTACATTAAATTGCTTCAGGTAGTCCTGCTATTTCTCAAAAGGGAGTTTGAATTTAAGGAAGGTTGAAAACCATTTTTTTTTTTTTTTTTTTTTTTACCCTGTGGATGTCTAAACCTTCCCAATGTGGAATTACAATAATGTAGTTCATAATGTGCTTTTTTTCTTAATTACCTTTTGCAAACACTTAGGCCACAAGTTGAAAATCACTAGATTTTAAAAATTAGTGTCATAGCATTAAAATTTGTATTGCAGTAATGTTAATATACAATGTCAATATGCTATGCTGACAAGTAGGATAGAATTCAAGAGGTTGCATCTTGGCATCCTTTCTCTAAACTTTTTATTTCAATGAGGTATAAATAATATTTATACATTCAATGAATTAAAATGAAAACAAAGTGATGTCTAATAACAAACAAATTATAGCAAAGGAATTTCTTTACTTGTATGATCTTTTATTCATTTCTTTGTTAATACAGAAAATAATCACTAGCTAGGGTCACACAGATTTTTTTTCCCAAAGTTTTTATTGTTATAATACCAGTAAGTCACTGTCTGCAGTCACATTGACAGTCAGATCTTTTGATAATATGCAGACAAAGAAGTTCTTTTAAAGAAATAAGAAAAGTTCAATATGTCTTTCTGGAATGTGAAAAGACTTAAGGCAGGTTCTAACAGAGAAAGAAAATGAATAAAAGAATAAAATCTCCTTAAGATTTTAAAATTCTTTTCTATTTTTTTTTCTATTTTCCTGAAAAAATGTTAACAGCTCATTCATTAGAAGCAAAATTATGATCCTCTATAGGAGAACTAAAGACTGAAACTTCTTAAACACTAAGCAACAGCTCATAATTTCTTTAGTTTAACAGGATCTTTTCTTCAAAAAAAAAAAAAAAGAGAAAGAAAGAAAGAAAAAAAGAAATGTTTATTCCATTTCTCTGGTATGTTTACTGTAGACAGTAAAACTAGCAAGTACATGACTGATGGAACATGCAGATGTCATGATGGATAAGTATTTGTGTTTCATCCTTTAGACATTGATTTGCCAGTATGTTTAAGGTGTATTTTTCCTCTTTTATGCTATTACATCTCATCTGACTCTCAAATTAATGCAAGCGATCCATATTGAATGATACTGAAGCACTGCAGTCAGAAATCCGTGTTCTGCAATGCAGGATCGTTTTTTGTCCTGTGTAAAAAAAGCAAGTTTATGACTAGTCAGTCATAAATGACTCCACCTTCCATTTTAAGGAACACAAAATGAAATCCACTTGATCTACCCGGGAGTCTTCCTCTGTTTATGAAAACAGTAGATTCAAGGTTAAGATATTTTGATAATAGTTCTATCCTTCACCTCACACAGGTGTAGATAACTGGTTTGCATTATGAATGTGTTTATTAGAATCTGAGCACAAGAGAATATAAACTGGGCCTATCTGATTTATGTGTTGTAGTGTTGATTTGTAGCAGGACAGATAGTGTAGTGTTCAGTGCTACTTTTTTGTTTATACCCCTTACTGAAAATATAGAATTCCTATACAAGTAAGTCAAAGGCAATGGTATTTCTATGACCAATAGAGTAGCTGGGTAAAAATAAATAAATATATATATAAAGATTTTCTGTCAATTTTACTTGATATTTTCTCTCTCTAAGACCTTTAGCTCCATCATCTAGGAAATCAAACTATGATTGTAGCCAAATATATTCAAAGAAATGTGTTTAAAATCTGAGAAAAGTCTTCTTTGCATAGTTAATATTACTGGTAACCACAAACACTGTACTATAACATACCAGTTTTTCTCCCCCAGTTTCAGTAATGGCTTGTTTTTTCCTAAATTAATTGTTTCTAAAGTTATTTTCTGTTTTTAAATTTGTGGCTCTGGGGAAAGGTTTACAGAGCATTTTCAGGACAATCTCATACTTCATTTAAATCTCTGCACTAAATTTAAAGAAAATGGTATGTTTATAGTCACCTCTTAATAGTCCCTTATCCATTAAAATATTGGATGAATGTCTCAGAACATGTGTAACCATATTGAAAGTAGTAAGATTGACAATATACACAAATTTAAGCATAAGTTTGAGGGCATTGTTGCCCTGGGGCTCTGCCAAGCACATATTTGATGAATGATCTATGCACTCTGAAGCTGGCCACAGTCATTGTAAATGATTTTCCCTGAAATATTCCTTTGCCTGTAAAAAGGAAAAAAAAAAAAAAAAAAAGGACAACCTACCCCCACTCCCCCCACCCCCCAATTCTAAAAGGCTTGTGATTTCAAGAGAGAAAATGAATCATGGTTACTAAGATTCTCCTTGTATGCATATCTCTCTCTCTTGTTAAATACTACTTAACAGAGTGGCTTTCCAATAATTTCAGCTCTTAATAGCAGTATGTTTAGAAGCCATAGTGCTGCAATTTGTGTTTCAAGATACTGAAAATTAGAGACACTTCTTCCATTAGTGTCTGTCACAAATCTAAATTACTCAAAAACAACAGACCTCAAATAATTCCCAAAGTGTCTTAAATCATATTAAGCCCCTGAGTCTCAGATCTTTAGTATATATAAATTTAAAAGTATGGTAGAAAAGCAGTATAAATTTGTATCACTATCTGTGACTTACACAGTTCTTCAAGTATGCATAATATCATATTGAAAATAATATATATCAAGCAAAATTTGTTGGAATCAGGTGAGATAACATTAAATGCTATAGATTTTATAGTTTCTTTACTTTAAATTAGCAAGTTTATTTTCTTTTTTTTTCCCTCATATTCTTTTTGCATTTTTGTGACTATCATTTCATATCTTTTCAAGTGTACAGAAGGACACGTAAAACAATTTTTGTGCCTAGAGGACCTGACATCCAACAAGAGATCTTGTGCATTTTGAAAGGAAATGGTAGTGGAATAATATTTTAGGAAGTTTACCTTCAGACCTTCAGTATACTTTCAGTATACTAAACATCAGGTAGATACCAAGGGATTGGTTTGAATTTATCTCTGGGATTTTATATCTGAGCATCAAATGGTATCATCTGTGAATACAAATGGACAAGATTTGAAGCAGGATAGAATATCATTGATGCACCTAACACTAGAGAGGGAAGGTCCTAATAAAATTTTCATGGACTGTGAGTTGCCTAGTAGTGTGACTAAAGAGTAGAAAATATTTATGTTGAAAAGAGTAATACATTTCTTAAAGATTCTCACTCAATGTGCCAAATTAAAGTTGACAAGACCACTGTATTGTTAGAAATTTTTCCAGTAGCCTTCCTTGCATACCCTTGTAAGGAGGGCAGCTGCTGTTCTGCACGCAAAATGCCATTTCCATGCAGAAAAACATCCAGCTGTACATAAAGGACACAAGTATAAAGCACAATAATTTATAAGTTATCATTTCCATGGAAACATTTCTGTATATGAAGGTAGATGCAGATACATGATATGATAATGGAAGCACCCTGGCTTGTGTTGCCTCTGCTGACTCTTTCTGATTGGCTGAGGTGTGATCTCATTGTTACATATTGATTTTGTGAAGGAATACCTAGAACAAAGCACGTGGATTATGCAAAAGCACATTTAAGATCATGAGAACATAATGAGTACAGGCTGAAATATGCAGCATTTACCATACGTACTTCCTTACTATTCTGAGGAGAGCTCTGTAGGCACCTTACAGCGGGGACAAGATATTCTGCACCTAAGCTTCTGAAAAATAAAGCCAGTGTGCCACTTATGACCTGTCCTAAATGAACCTATTCACATTATTTTTCTCTCCTCCTTCCTGTTTCGCACAAAGACTTGTAACATCAGAGTGACAGGCTTCTTAGAACTTAGTAGAGAACTACAACTGCCTCTTCATCCTTTTTTTTTTTTGTCTAAGTTGTAGAAAAACAAACAAAAGCCAAGTGTGACAAATCATTGTTTCACCTATAGTCAACACACATTGTGAAGTGCTGTAGTAACAATTTTGTAAGTAATTACACTCTGCTATGTTTCCTTTCATATGGCTTGCAAAAATACTGTTAATACTACTCTGTCATATGTTGTATGACTGACTTATATTAATGCTTCAATCAGAGAAAGTTTGCATTTAGTTTTATTATCATATAACACAATGGTAAAACAACACTATAGTTTTCAATCAAGATTGAAATCTTTTAATGAACTACCTAGGTCATTTCCAAGACATGATTAGATGTTTACTAGTTAACTGTACTTTCATTAGCTTGCTTGTGGCCTTTTTAATTTTTTTATGATTTATGGATAATGTCCTACGTGAACCGTTATCTAGCTACATGAGGTTATTTCTGAGAGAAATGTTTCAAGTTTCCATCTTGTGATCATTTAAAAACCAAAGAAAATTTTAAATGCACAAAGTGGTTGCCACATTGCCCAATGAATATTTTATTTGATCCATCTTTTCATTGTTGTCCCCAGCATCTGTGTAAAGAGAACTGTTGTGCTGGTTTTAGATAGGACCGAGTTAATTTTATTCATAGTATCTTTTATGGTGCAACATTTTGGATTTGTGATGAAAACAGTAGATAACACATCAATATTTTAGTTATTGATGGGCAGTGCTTACACTGAGTCAAGGACTTTTCAGCTTCTCGTGCAGCGAGGAGGCAGGGTGTGCACAAGAAGCTGAGAGGGGACACAGCCAAGACAGGTGACCCAAACCAACCAAAGGTATATTCTGTACCCGATGTCATCATGCTCAACAATAAAACATGAGGGGGCAGTTGGCTGAGGCTGCCGTTGTTCAGGGACCAGCTGGTCATCAGTCAGCTGGTGATGAGCAATTGTATTTTGCATCAGTTTTTCCTTGGTTTTGTTATTCTTTGTCTTCCCTCACCTTTTATTTTAACTTATTAAACGTCTTTATCTCAGCCTAAAAGTTTTCTAACTTTTGCCCGTTTGAATCTATTCCATATCCCGTGAGAAGTGGGGGAGTGAGCGAGTGGCTGTGTGATGCTTAGCTGCCTATCAGGGTTAAACCACAGCAACTGTTTTTGTGAAATGCCTCACAACTATGTTTCCTTCACAAACATTGAATTTAGTGAAAAGTGAAGTCATATGACTGATGTTCCTTCACTCTTTGAAGTTGCTTCTTTCTGCCATATTTCTGCAAGTTCTATTAAGAAAATTACCCATGTAGAAACTTTCATGCTTCAACAGTCACAAATATAAGCTTTTTTAAAAGCAGAGCTAGCAGCACATATTTCAGATATATTTTTAGTTCTTTGCTTTTATTTCAAGACTCGAAATTCTGTATCTTCCTTTGGAAAAAAAAAAAGTCAGTAGAGTATATTTTAGCTACTCAATGTGTTCATAGATTGAGTCTGTTTTTAAAGGCAGAGCACAATTTATTAAAAAAAAAAAAATCCAGGTCTTAGTATATTACTGTAAAGGTCATGGTATGTGATACTTTTGTGGAGTATCAGCTACTGTAGAAGTGAGATTAAATAATCTCTGTTGAACATCCTCATGGTTAAGGAGACCAACTTGAAAAGGTGAACTCAAAGGGTTGCAAATCAAGGAAGCAGATAAAAGAGTGACTCTTCTTTTTATTTTTTAAGTTTGTGGTCTTTCAGTCTGTTTCATGATATTGGGATTTGAGTTCATGGGCTCTCAGTGCAGTAAAGCATTGCCATTAAAATACCCATTTTAATTTTGGTGTGCTTGTCATTCTGTGTGTCTCAGCATGCCTAAAGCATCCTGTACAGCAGCCTGTAATTATGGTGTTGGATTGAACACACCATGCTAGAGCATTAACACTGACTACATTGTACTCCTGGAGGGAGTGACTTTTTGTTTCCACAATATTCATTCAAACCACTAATGTTTTCAGATTTTTATGTTAATGGATTATTTACCCAGGTAAAACAGTATTTCCACTTGGTTATGATTTCAATATCCCAAGAACAAATATTAAGGAAGAGCAAATCAGTGCGTCAGCTACAGATGAGTTTTGGGAACCTGTTCTGCTATCATCATGCCAGAGAACAGATCTTGCTCCATTAAAATCACTAAACATTTTGTCAGACTGTCAGACTGTACTGGAGCAAGGCTGAGAACATATGTCAGAGTACTGCCTTGGAGCAGGGACTGTGTCACTCTTCATGTGCTATACAGCAATCAGCATTTTGGTATCCATTAGTGAATAAACTCTTTTTGCTGGAGAAATTTGACCAGTAAAACAGCTTACTCAGAGGTAAAACAGCTTATTCAGAGGTGAGTTTAACAGAGCAAAACCTGTGAATTACATTCATTCCACATTAGCAGAAGCTTTTTATCAGAGGTCAGTCATACTACATAAATGCGATTTCCTTGTGATGAGGATTTTAAGAATTTGTAGCTTTAAACTATGCTTCCAATATTCATCTGAACAATAGTCATCCAACTAAAGCCATGAAACCTCTAAAAAAGATCTTCTTTGAGTGGAGGTGTAACTTGTCTCTGATATGAGATTCCCATCCTCAGTGACTGCCTGCAGAAACCAGATTGAGCTGCTTCCAGAACAATCTGGAGTGATAATGGCCAGGAGAAAACTTTACTGAGCGCTGCACACAAAGAGAAATAGAAGGAAGAGGTGTACTTGTTAGCGATATTTTGCCATTTTAAATGTCCTGTTGCTTAAGGACTAAGTCTAACCTTTTTACATAATTTTATTTAACGATTATGCTCCTCAGTAAGGTTTGTTTTTCTCTGTTAAATCTCTAAGCTGTGAAAGAGAATGCCTCTTTTACTTGACAAAATGCTATCCTGGTGGCATTTGGTGTTACTCTTTAGATTACAAATCCATTGGGACCTACATTTTGTATCTTGGGATACTTAATTTCTTTAATTTCTAGCAGTGTGAAAATTAGGCTGGCTTCTTCCTTAACACTGTTACATATGTCAACACAATACAGCTGAGATTTCAGTTTATATATTTTTATATGAGCTTTTAGTTTATAAAGATTCTCCCCCCCCCAAAAAAAAAACCTGTCCATCTTGTTCAATCTTAGATGTAAGGTATTCTCCCACGTGTCAAGTGATAGGATGAGGGGGAATGGGCTTAAGTTGCGACAGGGGAGGTTTAGGTTAAATATTAGGAAAATTTTATTTACTGAAAGGGTTGTGAGCCGTTGGAACAGGCTGCCCAGGGAAGTGGTCGAGTCACCATCCCTGGATGTATTTAAAAGACGTTTGGATGTAGAACTTAGCGACGTGGTCTAGTGGAGGGCTTGTTAGTGTTAGGTCATAGGTTGGACTAGGTGATCTTGAAGGTCTCTTCCAACCTAAAGGATTCTGTGATTCTGTGATTCTGTATTATATTTCATCCAGATATTGATTCCAATAAACTGTGTTTGGCTAAAGCATGTTTTCCTGATAGCATCTGCTCTTGTTCAAAGACCTCAGAGGAAGGAGAATCCACAACTCCCTTCATCTATGTCTTATAAATAACATTTTTTTTTTAATTACATGTATTTTTTTCATCAACCTGCAGAATTAACATCTCATTAAGCCTTTAGGATTGCTGGTTTGAAATGTTTCTACCCTCTGATTCTTAGGCAGGATGATAATTGGATGATAATTTAACATCTGATATGATACAAGTATATTTTGCTGCTCCATTCCAAAATTAGATATGTATTTATTGAATATATATACTTTTTCTGCAAAATTATTGACAGCCTCTCTCATAATGGGATGCCACTAATACAGTGGAACTGAAGTTCCATATTAGTGTTTCTTTCCTAAGACATCTCAGACTGTAATTTTCCATAATCCTACCTACCAGTAATTTCTTTCTCTTTCCCAAAAATGTCTAGATTTTCATGTCAAGATTTCTGTAGTTAATATGGATTGTTAGTTAGTATATGTTCCTCTCTTGTTATAACTTTCTTAAAAAGAAAAAAAAAAAAAAAAAAGGTTTCCTTCAGCATCTATAATGGGCTGTTTTAAAGACTTATTATTTTTGGAAGTGTATCTTTCTTTAATATTTAATCCCTGTATTTTTTTCTCATAAACTTTATTTGACTTCATAGTAGCACAGATTTCTAAGTAACAGGTGTAAAATAAGCATTATTTTCCTTTCATACATGAAAAAATATTATCTCCCTCAGCTTATCATCTCAACATCTAAGAAAATTTTCAAGTTAATTGTGGTAATAAAAGTCTGAGGGGACATGAGTTCACAAATCACTCTTTCATTTGAATAAGTTGGGCCTAGCAAATTTACTAGGAATATTTAGTTTTACAGAAGCACTAGAAAAGAAAAAAATAAGAGTTTGTACAGGGACAGATAAATTGTTCTTAAGCAATATAGCACTAATATTTCCTGTAACCTTTCCTAAAAGCTCTCTGGCCAGATTCTGATACCATTATCCATATATAATTAGATAACACCAGCTCAAATAATCAGATAGATCAAAGAGCTTGGGCTTTGGGGAACGTAAAGCTAGCTAAAGACAATCAATATAAAATCACATAAATGAATATGAAAAAAAAATAAAAGAAATAAGAGAAGAGTCAGTCATAACATCTAGGAGAGGGAGGTGGTGCAGGAAACTGTCTGTCTGAAAATCAATGGGGTTAATATGCCTAAATTATCTAGGTCTCAAGCACAGGATTGAATTACTATAGTCTAATGAGAATTCATGCATCACCCAGTTCCCTGGTTACTGCTTATATGTATCCTACTTGCCCTAAAGGTGCAGAATTTTTCAATTTCAGTTAGTTCACAGTAAAAGAGAGGTAAAATGAGTTATATTACCTAGCATTTGCTGCAATCTAAAATTGTGCCAAAGGCAGTTATTGAATCAGCTGACTAATCCTAAATTGTTATTCTGCTGTAGCTTGATCATATGTCTAATCTCAGCAGGATTTATTTTAAAAAATAAAGCCTAAGGAGAAAAAAAATAATGTTGGCACAGGAAAATCAACTGGTTCAGGTAAAATAATCCTGTTTATGGATAATACCTTTGGATTATATCTTTATTATATCTTTTTTTTTTTTTAATAGGGTTTAGAAATTGAGATTATACAAAACATATTTTGGAACTTTGCTTTTGAAGTTGCGAAATGGGAATTATTCTGGAAAATATCTTAAGGATTAATAAGATTTTGTGAATATCATTTTATAGTTTTCACCTTTTTATATCATTTAGGATTGCAATGTGCATTATACATTAAGTAGAACCTCTGCTTTCTATGTAGTCTTTTTTCCCTTTGTTGAGCACCAGTTTATACTAGTATTTTCGTACCATTGACTAAGTAGGTCTGTGTGAATGTGATTACAGTAGAAATCTAGAAAGGGATGGGCTGGTAAAGGGTATGGTGTCCTACAGAGCTTTAATTCAAGAACAGTCACCATATGGTTCCATAACCCTACTGATTTTCTCTGAGTTCCCAGCAAATTTATGCCCAAATATGAAATATATATATATATTTTTGTTGTTGTTGTTGTTTGTTTGGAGGAACTGAGTGTTGCTAGGGCATGGATTTTCATGCTGGGAGAATGAAATTCTTTGTAAAAAAGAAAATGGTCACAGACAGGAGAGTAAAAGCCGTTACGAACCTCAAATAAGGAAAGGGATAAGTTAAAGCTTTTTAGTTAAATCACTGTATTGGCTTCAGAAATTTTGAATGAAAACATTACAAAAACATGTAGCCATGATGACTGGAAATTTGGAGGACAGTAAAATAGTGCTGGTTCATCTTTCTTATATTTACTGCTGTGGATACTGTGTGAGAGTTTAACTGGAATAAAACATAAATAAATTAATAAATATAAATATAATATAAATAAATTAATAAATTAATGTAGATTAACATTTTTGAATGTAGGTACTTTCGTAGCTGAAAAAAAAACTTATTTTTGTACATGTTCATTTTCATTAGTATTTCAGTGTAATGTTATATGAGTTTTAGAGTTGCCACATTTCATCTTACAGGATTTTTTTTTAAAGTTGGGGAGGACAACACCTTGCCAGTAGTGGAAATATTAGGCTACGAGGATCCATCCAGACTGATCTATGTAGCCATGGGATCCAACCAGAAGATAAATCAGGGTCAAGATTTAAGTTTGAGGTTGATCATACCAAAACTATGTAAAAGGTTTTGTGAGATTTGTCAGCCCTTGGTTATCTTCCCTGTATGCATCTTATGGACTTAGTTCCTAACAGGGCTTCTGACTTACCTTTTGGGGTGTTTGTCGAGGAAGGTGATCCGTCTGCAGGCTAGAGAAAAGCAGGAGCAGGACTGGAAAAGAGGAAAGGAGCTGAATCAACTGGCATGCATGGTCAGTGGGTGTGAGGAGCAGAAACTCTGTTGTTGGACACGAGAGCAGAGCAGTGGTGGAGGATGTGTGAAGAAAGCAGCAGGCATGTGAAAGGAGGCTGACGAGATCGGGAGATAAGAGATTTGGCTAAGGAGCCTAACCAGAGCAGTCTTTCTTTGGGTGATTGGCCATTGATTTGCCATTAAATTTTTCTTAATATGAAGTGATTCTACATAACATGAGGGTGGAAATTACAGCTGAAATAACTGAAAAAGCTTTATTTAAATATTCAGGGGTGAGGCAGTGGGGTGATATGACTGACTGTTCAAAACCTGTTGAAAATAGCGATCTTGTGGAGTGCTGCCAGCTCAAGTTCACCTTTGTGCTTGACAGCAGTACAGTGACTTACTGCTTTGTGGGCTGAAGCACTTTGTTTCTGTTAAGCTCACCAGCTCACCCACACAACAGCAACTGGGTCAGGAGCCAAAGTCTGCAACACAGGTCAGGACTGGCTTAAAGTGTGTAGCTGTTTGGTTAACAAAGCACATGTATCTATGTTAAAAAAAGGCAAAAATAAGTGGAAGAAAAAGGCAGCTTGTAGTTTATACATGCCTTAAACGCCATTCTTAAAGTCAATAGGATAGTCTAGAGTATATCTTGATCTTTAATTTGTGTGAATGCTAGCTTTTTGCTGTCTAATTGTAACCGAACTTGAATTATTTAACTTGAAATAAGAACCCATCTTTTTTTTTTCTAATGAAGAAAAGAATAGAGAGGCTTCATCTTTTCTTCCCTCCTTACATCAAATGTTTTAATGTAAAGATGATATTTTAGAAGTTGTAACACAGTGAGTCAACCAATGGATATTATTTGATGTTACTCCTGCTTTAGTTTTAGCTAACTTTTCAATGGTAATGCTCATGTCAGAGACATTATTTATGTCCCCTGTTCTGCTTTCCTGAGCACATGGCATGATCTATGTAGCTTGCAACATCATTTAAAATGATGTTTTTCCAGCTTAAATGGAAATATTTGGTCAGGTAACTTTGCTTCAGAAATATTTTTCATAGAGTAATACTGCTTATTATTATATGATTTGTTCATTGCTCTTTGAATTATGAGAACTGCTGAAATGGAAAAGGGATTGTAGTACTTGTTCCAGTCTGAAACTAACACATCAAAAATGACTTTAAGTATGAAACATGCACAGGCTGAAGCTGGCTATGTTTACAGCATACTTAAAGATAATATATTCAAACATACCTCTTCTAGCAAAGTTTTGAGCCATTCATTGTTCAAAGATATTACAGTCACTTCTTGTATGCTTCAATCAACTCAGAGATTAAATGTCCCTCTTGCCTGGTTTACTGCTGTAATCTTCTGCAAAATTTGTGCCCTTCCTCCTGAAGAAAATGCTTAAACCCATCTCATCTCAGGGCCTTTGGAACATAACTTCAGCACTTTCAGCACTGAAGAAAAACAATAGTTTTGATGTCATGGAGTCACCTGGAATCTCTGAGGCTTTACATTAGTGATGCTTGTGTTGAATTTCATGCTGTGGTTTGATAGGTTAGTGTCATCTGTAGGTGGAAGCTAGTGCACAGTAAGCTTCACAATCAAGTTATAACATAACATATAAAATATTCCATGGGTATTTTCAGAATAGATTATTGTACAGTTTGTGTATGTTTATTCCTTGTTGTCTCAATTTGCTTACTATTCTAGTTGCTCAAAGTTTTAATGATGAGAAAACATTTATTTAAAAAAAAGAAAATGTTCATCTTCCACTTTTTAAACAACAATCCTCAAAGGGCTGCAGAACGTATAATTCCTAAAAACAGTAAAATCTTTCAGGATAAATAATCATTTCTAAATTTGTGTTAAAGATTTTGTTGTGCTTTTATAAATTTTTTTGGCTTAGGAGTACTTCTCCCCACCCTCCAGCTTTCTCAGTAAGTTAAGCTGTAAATAATGTTGCCCAGACAAAGAAGCTGTTTACACCCAAGTACAGCTCAGAAAACTGTCAAGAAATAAAAGATAGATCACACTCACCTACCTTCTTCTGGATTTTTGTCTAATGAGTTGGATGCAGAAAGAAGCACTTACCATTTTCTATTTGATTTTATATATATAAATGTTATCTGGGACTGTTGTCCTAAATTGCTTTGAAAACAAGTCAGAAAGGGGTGCTGTGCAGAAAACCCTCTAATCTCTTCAATCTTGAACAGTGAATTCCATATGCACATTGATAAGCCTTTGGTGTACTGGATGGCTTAGGGGAGTTTAAAGCAAACATTTATCTCCATTTCTGTTAAAGCTTTAGTTGTCTCAAAAATACTAATGTGCAATAAGTAAGCAAATCCTTTTTTTTAACCTTGATAACTGCACACTGGAGGTTTCTGAGACAAACAAGAAAGTGAAGTTTTACCATTTTTATGGATTTCATTACATCAGTTGGAGAAAGTGCAATATTTCTGTATGTTGTATTTTCTAAAACTCTGTAACCAGCATTGGACCTTTTTTTTTTTTTTCTGAGAAATACTTTAAATAGTGAAACAAATATCCTTATCTTTGTTTCTGACCTATATCAAGTAAATCTACATGAAGTAGTTATGCATTTGGTTGATGCTACCATGCTGATTTGTAAATGTAAATAGTAGGCAACTAACTCTACTGAGCACCTGTGGAGCTAAATGAATCCCCTTGTTCATTGTGAACCATATGAAATCATGTTAATTTCACATCTTAATAATACAACAGATAGTTTCAAAACATTTTTTGTAGCTTTAAGACTGTAAGGCCAGCTGAGACTACTGAGTCATCTAATCTAAATTTTTTCTCTCTCAGAGAGAAATAGTGTTTCTTAAAACATGATCCAATTATAGCCTGCAAGACCTCAGTCCATGGAACCAGATAGTCCCATATATATGTCTAAGTCACTGTGTTAAGGCTCTGCACTACATCTGGAAAAATTTGGAGGACTAACAGAGTGCCAAAACAAGAAAACTCTCCTGAAGATTTTATTATTTTTAGGAGACTCACCTCTAATGGGTAGAAATGGGAGCGATCACACTGTCAGAAATACAGTTTAACCCTCTACAAACAGTGTATAGGTTTAGTGTATGTCAGATGATCTTAGCAAACAGCCTAGCCTCAAATTATGGAATACAGCATAAAACATTTCTGTCAGTGAAACCTGGGAAGTAATTCTCTTCGAGACCCAGATTTGTCATTGGAACTGAGCAATGGATCAAAACACATGATAAAGAAATCTTTTTTTCTGATACCTGAAAGTGTGATCTAGTGTGATCTAGTGTGATCCTGTCTCTGTGCTAAATCTTTGCCTGTCTCTTCTCTTTGCCCTCAGTAATGCTGTAATGGGGAAAAAAAAATTGCTTCTAGGCTTCTTGCATATATTGGTAGCATGCTTGAAGATGATCTTACTTTGTCCAGTCTGAGTGTAGCCTACCTAAAGAACATGTAGAGAGAAGTGTAAATCCATCTATTTCCCCAAAAAAGCTCCGAAAAGAGGGAAAGACAAAGTAGCTAAATGCTGCAAAGGCTAGTCATGATAGTCAGACCTTTGTTCTCCCTAGCACATCTACATACATATATACTTCCACCTCATGTACCTAAGTTACATGAGACCATGTACATAAGTGTTTCGTGCTTGAATGTAACTTAGATATCTTTAGTATGACGCTGTGCTTGTTATACATTGTAAGGGTATTTAACTTGAATCCAACTGATGCAAGTTCATCACATCATCTATGAAGCCACATCTGATTTCTAAAATGAATAAATTAATTTACCTAAGATAATAGTCTGTCCAGTATATCCTATTTTGACTAATTAGTCTATCAACAGGTAAAAGCAGGCAAAAGTCAGTTCTCCTGTCGGTATTTTGGAGCAGAGTAAACCAAGAGCTTAATTTGTAGCATCATGTAAAGTGAAGTCCAGATAGTTTTTGTAATTCTCTCTCTCTCTTCTATAGATACCTTTTCTGTTTTGGGTCTTAGATGTATTTGCCTATTCTATGGTGATATTTGGCCCGTTTTATGTTTGGATTTGGATTGGTAAACAGTCATCTATCTTCTTTATTAAAAACTATCACAACACTGAAAACTTAATCATCCAAGATAAATCCTCTAGAAACAGTTTTGTTTATAAACAAACCCATAGCAACATCATTTTAAAACTGAGCAGCACACCCGGCTTTTGTTTTATGTGTCTCATATTCTGGATAATACAAATCTTCAAACTACAATTATACAGGATGAAATAAATTGAGTTATAACTTCAATGCATATAAGTATGCTGCAGGAAACAACTAGTTTGATAACTATATCAAGCAGACATAATTTTCTTAGCAAAAGACTGTGATTTCACACCATTCATGAACTTATGGCATCAGTTTACTTTAACATGTATTGTTATTGTTACACATTTAACATATATGCCAGAATGATCTGCTCCATCACTTTACCTGTGATTAGCAAATCTATTGGTCTCTGATCATCAGTTTTAGGGTTGGTGTTTGTTTTTGTTTTTCCCCCTGAGTTATTAAAATTACCCTGGCAAATTTCCATTTCCTTAATATTTCTCCAATTTTATGAGGTTGTATTGGAAGTTAATACTGGTGATTCAATTTCAGACTTGTAATTTTGATAATCACTGATCTTTTCTGCATTTCAGTTACATTTTCTGGTTTATTTTGTATCTCCACAGCTTTGTGGAGGCTTTTTTGTTTGTTTGTTTGTTTGTTTTTCATGTGTTTGTTTTGTTTTTTAAACTAGCAAGGCTTATTTCCTTAATCTGATTGTTAATTCATGCTTAAAATTTGTTCAAATCATATATGTTGATAAAACAATGGAGGTCTTCAAAAAAGTTTCTCTTACACTTCTAAGTTCATATCATAGATTGTCATATTTTCAAAGCATAAATGTATAAGATCATATGGTTCCAGATCCAAATGGTTACTGATTTTTAGTCAAAAATAACTTTTTTACCCCATTAAAATAGATTGCAACACTAATTTATCCCAAATTAGCATAAAATTTCTAATCTGATGTTAGGTAATTATTTTTTTAGAGGCTTTTAAAATTGTTATTATTAAGCATGCAAAAAAAGCCAGTATATATCTGAAACAGAAGGCACCTACAATGGTGTGTTTATCATACTACACAATATGAACAGCTAATATTTTTCAGAAAGTGCCTCCCTTTTTGTAGGTATAAGTTGTCCTTGAAAATAAGCATACCTACATTGTTACAGCCTGTATTTCACTGCCAAAGTAGAAGCAGTTGAAGAAAAAAGTTGAAGGCAGGATGAAATATATGTGAAAAATAACTTCTGCCATCCACATTAAAGAGCATAAAAAATAGTACACAAAATACCAAATTGTTTTAGAGCTGTAACTATTAACTTTTGTTGTTGTTGTAAAATTGCAAAGTACATGTCAGAAGCATCCTTTCTTTATGGATGAAGAATATGTGTATGAAGAATATGCATTTGGCAATGAAATTGATTAAATATGCATTTGTTGAAAATGAAAGTCCAACTGATATTTTATAGAGACCAATCTGTCATAGAAGTGCTTCTCCAATTCTGGTACAAAAAAAAAAAAAAAAAAAAAAAAAAACTCTAAGGGGATGAAACTATGAAACTTGGGGGTTTGGTTTTTGTTTTTAGGGGGGGGGTTGTTTTTTTTCAT